>SJYX01022965.1:0-10590 GCA_006410675.1 Oreotragus oreotragus
CACACACTGCACAGAGTACAGAGTAGCACGGAATCTTCACCTCCAGCCCGGGATGTCCAGAAGTAAGCGTACAAGAGTGACACACAGCAGACTGCAGTAGTTGGGTACCTAGGCTAACTCTGTTGGACTTACAAATGAATTAGACTTTCAAACATGCTCTCAGAATGTAACTCATCTGTATTTAAAGGGACTTACTGTATTGAATCAAACTGAGTGACAACTAGTTGTTTCTGGCACAGAATGAAGAATTGTTACGGAGAAAGATAAAGGGGCAGAAATAAAGAGAGGAAGGAAGACAAGAGTTTATTTTTCATTTTCATGTATCTGTTTTACTCATTATTAAAAATCAGGCATGCCTCAAATGAGACAATTACTTTTTGAAGTCACATCCTTAAATTATACAAAAAGATGAATCTTACATTCTTTTACACACAATAGTCAAGAAAGATTTAATTTTACTTCTCATGACAGCTTCAACAGTCATAGAAGACTAGTGCTGAAGATTTACCCAGACTCCTTGTAGATTTTAACCCAGGGATGGCCTTTTCCCTTGGAATTTTGGCAAAGAACACCCTACACACTCCACAGTATTTAATTAACGATAGACCATTCTCAAGTACACTTAATTACAGGTCAGTATTCCGACTATATAAATCATGGAAAAGGAAAGGAAATGACACAAAAGCCCTAGACTAATATAATTTATAGCTATCTGAACTAACACAAGGGAAGAATGGTACTGTGCTATAATTAAAGATTAGGTTAGTGCCAAAAATCATAATTTTCTGCCTGGCTTTAAAAGCAAATGTCATGTTAATGATAGTTAACTTCTGATTACGCAAGGATGATTATATATAGTTTGTGGATTATCTATGCCCTCATTTTCTTTCCCTCCTCCTCATGTTGCTTTATTGCTAATTAATCCCTCTATCAGAATTCTTATTAAGGAAAGGAAGAGAAGTCGAAAATCAAATTAGTCCTTTGGGCTGATTGTTAGCTGCCTCAGATAAGAGTCTTGGTTAAGCTGATGTGAAAAAACAAAGTCTTTCTGGACTTGCTCTTTATACTGTAGTGCTTCCTGACCTTCTAACTAAGATCATCGGAAGCCGAGCTTCCTGAGACGCTAACATATCATATTATACATAACAGTGTGGAGATATTTTTATTTTGTTGTGTGACCTGTGGTCCCAATAGATAAAATCCAGCAAATGTCTTCATTCAATAGATTAAGACATAAGACGAACAGAATCTCAGGAATAGCTCTGTACCCCAATCACCACCACACATCTCAAAATTACGACGCTGAACAAGCAGCACTTGTGACTGCGCCACATGCCTGCCCCACACAAACATGGACGGCAGATCCAAGTACAAAATGGAGACACTTCATTTCCAGAAGTGCGATTCTAGAATGTAAGTTTGAGACTCTAGGAGGATTTTCTTAATGGTACCTTTGGCTCTTTAGCAACTATGCTGTTTCCAAATAGTTAAGCTTCAGAAGACATTCAGATCCTCTCCAATAGGTATTCAATTTGTATATCTTCCTAAAATACTATGAAACAAAATTCACCTACTCTGTGCCAATTTGTCAGTGGCGAAATCAAGAGAAGATTAACACTGAGTAGAAATGATGAACAACCAGACAGAGCTCTCTGCCAACGGGGCTGCAGGAAAAATCGGCCTGCAGGTGGCCACGCTTTGACAGCTCAGTTAGGATCAAGCTATATCAGAGTCATCACATAAGAAATGAAAGACAATCTAATTTCTGAATCTAAACAAGATCTCCTCCCCCTGCCAAACCTGCTTGAGGACATCCCACCCATCTCCCACAGGAGAGGACCATAGGAGCCTGGCTGTAGGGGAGACGGCAGCGTGGGCCACATCCCGGGGACTGTGAAAATTCAGCATAAACCTGGTCCTTTTCCACTATCTGCCCACAGAGCTAGAGGTGTCAATGTTCCTACACACTAACAACAGATCTTTACACTCGTTTCTGTGAAATCAGAGGAGGCTGTAATTGCAGGGATGAAACACTAAGGAAGGCTGAGACGGGGCGCAGAGCCAGGGCACGGTCAGCTCCAGGCTCTCACGCTGCCATACGCTTCTCCGGGGCTTTCTTAAGGCATGGCGAGTTCGTTTGTTTGCTTTGGAGGTATATACGGCATCTATGGCTTTCCAGAGGGCGGAGGAACGCAGTGCGGTTCTCTTTTGGTACCTCTTGGAGCTCAGTGAGACGTGGATATACAGAATGACATAATGCCTTTGTTCTATACCTAAATGTAAAAAAGCAATTTGACTTCTGCTTAAAACCTGCAACAGAGTATGAAAGTGCATTATGGATTAAATTCGCCAGCTACAGCCCATTACTGCGCTTTATGAAGAAAATGACAAAACATTAATAAACAGCTGCCTTTCAAAAATACCCACCTCTGGAAAACATAAGCTAAGGCAATCACAGTCCAAAAGGAATGTAAACCAATATTATAATACCACATGATATGGTTCGTTAAACACTTCAAGTCTTTAGGGTGCTTTTTGGAACTGCAAAATATTTCTGTCATCTCCTCACTGTAATTTGGTACTCCAAAATACCATTAACTTTTAAATGTACCAATTTGCTTTTTGCTGCTTGATAAATCTTATTTGTCATTCACAGGCTCTAAATTCATTTTATGCTTTATGATAGCTCACTTAAAAACTTTTTCCAGTGCAGCAAATTCCTCAATAAAAAAGCCTGAAAATGAAATGGTGTTTGATTCTAACAGTACAGGAGTACAGCCAGCCATTTTCTCCTTTGACATTAAAATGGATAAAATTATTTATGGTAGGAAATTATTTATACTTTGATTACAGAAGCAACCAACACACTTATTAAAACTCAGTGTAGCTACTGCATAAGAGGTGCGAAAGAACTGGCTTCATGCATTAGACAGAAGTTTCTATTCAAAGAGACTTCAGCCTTATTAATCTACAGTGTAAAGACCGAGACCAAATCCAACTTAAAAAAAAGTAAGACATTCAGAGCACATGGTAGGTTTCCCTCAACAGACATGCCAGTAGGAAAGACAGAAGCAGTTTAAATCTTCGAAGTCACATAAACAATATATTAAAAAGAGCCATTCTTACCAGAAAGATCTTCCAGATTATCTCTGGGTTACAGTGATTCAGGCCGAGACGTGCCCATAACTTTTCCACCCTCAGCCAGAATGGTAGGCGAGCAGTTAACAGATTAACAACCATTAACGCGTGGCACCTGACTTTTCACACTGAGAGAGAGAGCCGCGGTGAAATGGCTTCGCCTTTTCCCTGCCCTGGCTAGCTAGGGCCAACGGCACAGCTGGATTTCACAAGTCACGATGAACACAAAAACGCAGACAATACCTTTCAGCAAAATAACAATTGAAATCGCTCGATTATTTGTCATTATGTCCTTCAAAGGGAACTTCACTGAGAAGCTGAGACGCCTCTTAACAAAACAAAAGCATCTTCTCTGAAGGTTCCAAGGATGTTGAAAACCTTTTCTTTTCTTTTAATATATGTAGCTTATTACCTTATTAGAAAATACAGAGAAATACATTTATGTGTACTGGAGTTTAGAATGCCAATATTTTGTTTTCTAATGTTTTACTTGATGCTCTCTTACCAGATTACATCTTTATACACTACAACACAAAAAATAAAGGGGTTGTGGGAAAAACGATCATTAAAAAAACTATGGATATTTTTCAAGTTCACTATTTTAAACTTTGTAAGGCTCCTCATCTTCTGGAGCACGTGTGTCTCCGAGTGTTCTAGAACCATCTTGCTCTTGAGAAGCTTAGCTGCAGGTGCACAGGCCAGCTGTGGGCCAGTCTGCTCTAACCACCAGTCCACACTGCTGCTGCTGGCTGCAAGAGGTAAAAACTCTACTCAGTGACAAGACTGTGAAAAGACAGCATTGCTAAGAACCTAACAGAACTACCAAGTTTCAATACCCAACTTTATTTAAGCTGGCTTCTGAAAATTATTGACGAGAGTATGGAAACATCATTTAGGGAATTTCTTTTAAGGCTTAGGGAAAAAAAAAAAAACATGCAAACTAGTCTTCCCTACTACATTCATATTTTAAACATGCATTACTTTCATGAAGGTGTAAAGAGCTGTAAAGAAAATTTTGAAGTGAAATACTATTGTCATTGGTCTCTTTCCTCAATCAAATATCTCTACTTCAACAAACTGAAAAGACGTACATATTTTCCCCTTCCTTTGTGAAAAACAGGTTCACATACAAGGAAACAACCTTAAATTGTTTATCTGTTCAAGTATGCACCCTCTTTCTTCCTAAAGATTATTTTTCCATTATTTATGATAAGGGAGATTATTATGACTTCACACTGAAATTCACAAATCTGAGTCATACTTTATTTCAATTTTTAAAGAAAGAAGATAGATTTCTTCACCTACTTAAATGATTTCTCTAGTTCTCTCACTTAAGGATATTTTATTAGTAAACGAGTTACATAGTCTTCCCCTCTTCCATAATGGTTAACTGCTTTTTCTGAGCAGGGAGAGAAATAAAAGTGAAAGACAGATGGAAGTGGAAGAAAGAACTCCATGAGCTCTGTCAGTCAGCGGCAGCTTTCCCAACTGAAGCAGCAATAAATTATAATATGATTTGATCCTGCTGGATGTTTCTTGGGTTTAATTAATAAATACTATTTTTCTGGGTACACATCAAAACCTCCAACAAACAAGCTCTCTGAATACATATTGAATACAATATTATTTGTCCCCATATTATTTTGTTTAAATACCAAAAATATCAAAGCAGATTAATTTGCTAAATTTAGCCCATGATAAACACAGAGGCAGTTTTGAGGTTTCTGGAAAATGGCAGCAGATATATTCAACATATGGATACATCTATCCTCCTCTTTTTTTGTGTGCTCAGTCATGTTCAACTCTTCGGGACCCCATGGACTGTAGCCCACCAGGCTCCTCTGTCCATTGGAGTTTTCAGGCAAGAATACTGGAGTGGGTTGCCATTTCCTACTCTAGGGGATCATCCCAACCCAGGGACTGAACCCACATCTCTTGCATCTCCTGCCCTGGCAGGTGGATTCCTTACCACCACACTACCTGGGAAGCCTAGATATATCTATGAATCTGTGTAAAAGACGTGTGCCTATGTACACACTTAGAACAAATGAAAATGCATGTTTAATGAGCTCTTTAGAGCTGCTACTGAAAATGAACTTGACGGCAATTAAAATGATAAAGCAAAAGTGTTGGTCACGCAGCCGTGTCTGACTCTGCAACTCCAGGGACTGTAGCCCTCCAGGCTCCTCTGTCCACGGGATTTCCCAGGCAAGAATACTGGAGTGGGTTGCCATTTCCCCCTCCAGGGGATCTTCCTGACCCAGGGATTGAACTTGAGTCTCCTGTACTGCAGGCAAATTCTTTACCATCTGAGACACCAGGGAAGCCCAGAAAATGATAAAAGAAAACACGCTGAAGTGCCTTCAGCAATTCCAGCACGTGGAAGTCACTACACAGGGAGACAACCGCCCCAGCGGGGACCTGGTCTCCCATGCCGGTTCTGGTGCTGGAGTGCTGGCGGCGGAGGAGAGGTTCACCCAGTTTGAGAACTGTGACTTCTTGAGATCTGCTGGGAGTCACTGCCTTCCTTTCCTTTCTCTCTGCTTGATTATAGATCAGGAAGTGCCTTTAAACCCCTTGGATGAGAAGGCCAAATTTCTTTCTCATCCGAGTATATGGTTAATGAAATAGGTAAAAATAATATTTTTTTTCTGTCAAGCACCCTCCAAAACATGGGAATTTTTATTTATTGTGGATCTCAAAAGTATCCAAAGATATAGCTCAACATTCAGTTAAAATCACTGCAATTTTTCTACCAAATAGTTTTGTGGAAGGAGATTTAAATTTAAAAACTTAAGTCCAGAAACCAACTGAATGGTCAAAGCTCTCCAAACAACAAATGGAAAGACAGAGCCAGACTGGATATTCTTTGGCCTCATGATAGCAAAAATAAGGGCCTGGCTTAGTCAACAAATCCTTAAGGAGCCTCCACTGGTCACCAGAAGGCTGCCCTGTGCTGTTGTGCCAGTGTGCACTGCCCAAATCCCAGGCCACCACTGGCATCGTGGGCTACAGGAATACCATAAATAAATGACAATGCCAAGAAGGGTGAGGCTTTTCCTTATGTGGTTAGAAGGTGGGGAAATTTTCAGGCAGGAAAGAAGAGGAATAATTGCCTCAAAATATATGCATAAACCATTCTTATTAATCATGAGAATCGGTGGCTCTTCCCAAATTATCTTCAACTCAGTGAAGCACAGTTAAGAGATTAAAAGCATGAACTGTGAAGCTGGACTGTCCAGGTCAGAATTCCAGCTCCTCTAACTTACAAGTTATGTGATCTGAGTAAATTACTTAACGTGTTGGTATTTCTTCACCTTTAATGGGGATGCATATCTCACACAGTTGATTTAAGGATTTGGTAGTTAATATTTGCAAAGCATTTAGAACAATGTCTGGCAGAGAGTAGGCAGTGGACAAGCGTTTGATAGAGAAATAAATACTAACTGAACTTCTATCGTGTGCCAGACATTCAGGACGTATGGATGAAAAAGACAAAGACCACCTGCTCTGATGAAATTTACAGCAAAGCAACAGTCAAGGCGCCACGAAATGGCTTTCATTGGTTTCCTTTAATGTGTGTGAATTAAAATTACTTCGGTTTGGGGAATTTCGTTGAGAATTTTAAGACCATTAAGTACAACCATATTTTGCAATTCCAACAGGACTCATAGACACTAAGTTAATGGTGGTAAAGCTTCTGCCCCTCGACGCATCCCACCCTCCTTTCATTCAGAATCATCAACGGGTAAGACCCCCGGCACATGGCCCTCACAGGAGAACTCTGTGCAGTCTGCCTAAATGCAGACAGCTGTTGTGTTATAATTTTACTTTATACTTGCTCCTGTCATTAATTGTGTTTTAATAGACCTGTTTCTGTTTTCAATGTGTTAGAATATTCTTTGACAGTATGACCTATAAAAGAGGAAAATAAAAAACTGTTGCTTTTTTTATTCAAATTAAAATAGTCTCTATCAAGATAGATTCTAGAATATGTCAATATCTCTTTTTAAATACTCTAGACTTGTAACTTATTGAGCTATCATACTGTGCTAGATTATTCATGAGAAATGAAAAAAGTGAGGACAGCCTATTAAAATAGGTAGAATGAGCTATACATTATTCTTCATAATGATTAAGACACACTGTTTATAGTTAATTCATAATTATTGGTTTTCAGAATTTTTAAGAAAGTATTCCTAAAGGAATCAATCAAAAGCAGCAGCACTCCCCTCTGTAGCAGTACTGTCCAGGCATTATAGGCAGGCCACGCTGATTATGAGAATATTAGCACTGGGTAGAGTCTGGAAGCTTGGGTTCTTCTAGAAGTGCTAAGAAGCAGAGCCAAGAGGAGGAATAAAAAGAGAAAAAGGGGGACAGCTGAACAATCTAGCTGCTAGAAATGAGCCATAAATTACCGTGTTTTTTTTACCCTACACTGTCAAAATCTAGCATGGTGTTTATAATCATGTAAGGGGAATTCGAAAATTATTTGGGAAATGAATGAATAATGACCAGTGTTTTGCTGGCTTTTTTTGTCTAGAATCATGTTTTTCAAATCATAGAATAAAACTGCTATTCTTTGCTCTTTCATAAGTGATAGTTCTAAAGCATCCTATTATAAACTACAGCTCAGGACATTTTTCCCCTTAAAATGCATTTTTGTTGACTATCACCAGTCACTTTTCTGCTTACTCTCAGAGCATGGTGAGACTTTCCTATAATTTATCCATGAGAAGAGCGAGCACAGTGTGCAGACGCTGAGGTTCACCCTGTACTCGGCCTTCCAGCTCATTTATCGCGATACTCCACGAGGCCGCGCCCAGGCTCGCCGGCTCAGACTCCATCAGCGGCCTGCTGTCCCCATTCTTTTGCTCTTGGAATACTTGGAAAAAAAAATCTATTTATAAATGTGTTTGTTAATTAAATTCAATGTTTTATTTTAAGAGAATATTGTAAATTTGAGTTAATAATAGTTGGTTAAATATTCATATCATTGTTTTTATACAATGCTTTTTCTAAAGCTCTTTTTTCTAAACAAAACAGGAGCTGTTTACAATAAAGACTAGAAAACATGATCAATATATTAATAGTGTGATCCCTTCTGGGCTGTAAGATTGTTTTCTGTTGTTTCAGGGTTTGCCATATCTGATACTGACAGGGAGAGGCAGTGCTCAGTCCTGTCTGACTCTTTATGACCCCATGGCCTTTAGCCTGCCAGGCCCTCCTGTTCACAGAATTTTCCAGGTAAGAACACTGGGGTGGGGCACCATTTCTCCTCCAGGAGGTCTTCCTGACCCAGGGATGGAACCCTGTGTCTCCGGTGTCTCCTGCACTGGCAGGCGAACCCTTTGCCACGCGCCACCTGAGAAGCAGGACGTAGCTTACTAAAAACAAACTTTCTAGGAACTACTACTGCGAAATAAGGAGGATTGACTAAACTAGATTACTCAGAAACACTGCGTGTGGTCTAGGAAATAAGAAGAGAGGACCTCTACATGGAAGAAAAACACTCCTATAATCGAAGGGGGGTCTGAGAGAGAGCTTGGACACCGAGAACCTGAATGAACCCCAGCTCTCTGCCCGCGGAGGAACAGGCAGGGCTTGGCTTTCGTGACCATATGCAAAAACCCTAACATCCCCAACATTTTTATGAGAAAGAAACATTGAAAAACCAGAACCACAAAGCAAGAACTTTCTTTCAGTGACTGAATATAAACTAAAAATGATGAAGACTTTGGGAAGAGAAGGATCACTTAGCTGAAGAAAAAATCCTTTAAAATTGAAAAAATTATTTTACGTACAAAAAATTTCAAGAGTTAAGAATTAGCTGTCACCCTCAGGTCTTTCTACCTTTCTGTCAGATGACACACTGCGAGAGGTGTTAAAGTGCAATCACTTAACACACGGGTTAAACTTTGGTTCAGACATGGATTATACTCTCCGTGCGTAACAGACAGACAAAAGCATTTGACCTTTTGAACCCTGTCCACTAAGACCATGAATACTTTCGTAAGGGGTTAATTAACCCCTTCGTTTATAACACAGTATAAGCAATGCTTTCCAAGCCACAGATTCCTTTGCATGTTTCTAGATTCTGGCCATACACCTTCAGCTCTTACCAGAATTACCACAGACACTCACGTGTTTAAGACCTGGTAAATAAGCAGATATTACACAGAGTTTTCAACCCTATACCTCCCCAACCAAAGACAAAGATCACGGCACTGAATTCCATTGCTGTGTAGAAGCCACATGGCCTGCAGTATGTAAATACAGGTCCAATACATGCAATTTTGTGTTATCCTTAGGGACAGTGGAGTATANGTGTTTAAGACCTGGTAAATAAGCAGATATTACACAGAGTTTTCAACCCTATACCTCCCCAACCAAAGACAAAGATCACGGCACTGAATTCCATTGCTGTGTAGAAGCCACATGGCCTGCAGTATGTAAATACAGGTCCAATACATGCAATTTTGTGTTATCCTTAGGGACAGTGGAGTATATAGTTTCCCTGGGAACTTGGAATAAGTTAAGTGATTCTTATACAGTGATAAATAAACATCATGCTAACTAAGCTCCTTGGTGGAAAGTTCCAGGTTTTATTTTTTTTTACACAGAGAATCTAGTTAAATATCGGAGTCATCGAATGAAGTGTTTGATTTGGTCCTGTAAGGACAAAAATGGCTCTACAAGAAGAAACTTGAGGAGGAGGGTGGTCAGGTTGTGAGCATTACTGGGCCGATCTATCCGGCTGGCACACAGACGGGAGGATGACTGGGGAGCTTTCTTCTCATCTTTAAGTGTCTTGTGTGACTCTGTAAATTAATGGAATCAACCCTCAGTGACTCTTGTTTGGAAGTGCAGCTGAGTGATGGCAAGAAAATATAAGACTGGCCCCTTCACTTTATTTCTTAAGCCAAGCACATTTGGCATGAAAAAGGGTGGTGATGGGAGTAACATATTAAGCCTCATTGGGGTAATTTATCCTGATCTACCCATAAGCTCTCCAAGCAGTATAATTTGTTCTTACAGCAGCCTAGAATATAGCACCCAGGGGCACTGGTTGTCAAAAAGCACACTTTATGCTTTCTTAGGCCTGCTCTGCTGTCTTCCCCATCCTGATAGATCCAAAACCAAACCGTCTTCTTACCACACAAATAGCTCTTAATCTCTCTCTCGTTGGCAAACCCATCTCCTCCATCAGCCTCAAGCACCTGACCATCATCACCGTATCATCCTTCTTGTCCTGGGGACTTGCTTGCGTTCTCCGTGTTATTTCAGCACCGTGCATAGATAACTGTTCTTCTCCTTAATTCAGATCTATTTGTGGGCCAGTATGATTAGCGACTAAACAATGACGATAGCAGTTTCTCCACCTGAACCTGTATTTGAGGGCAGAGACTGTGGCATTCAAATCTGAAGCAGCACTGAATTGAGCAGTGAGCT
>SJYX01022967.1:0-22896 GCA_006410675.1 Oreotragus oreotragus
AAATAGTAGATAATGGAAACAGATGTTAATAGTCTCCATTCATTTGACCAAGCCACAATCACCTTGATAACAAAATCTCATTAAGATTTCACCAGAAATGAAAAGAACCAACTTACAGACGTCAAAATCCTAAATAAAATACTAGAAAATACAATTAATTAAAATTTTATAATTAACATTTAAAAAAATATAACAATTGATTAATGTTAGGAACTTTTCACCTAAATCATCATATTAAAAATTCAAAAGGTTATATGTATAATATATCAAGATATCTCATTGTATACCTTACATATATACAATCTTTATTGTCAATCAGATTTCCATAAAGCTGAAAAATTCAAAATAAAGAATAATAAAACTTCAGAAGATGCAGCATATCAGGTGATAAAGTTCAATAGGCATTCATGATTTTAAAATTAAGAAATCTGAGTACATAGATATTCTTTTTTACCATTTGATACCAACAGTCAGTTTCTTCTTTTTTTAAAAAAAATAGTCCTTTTAAAAAAATTTTTTTAATATAAATTTCTTTATTTTAACTAGAGGCTAATTACTTTACAATATTGTATTGGCTGAAACATGTATAATATCATATATGAAATGAATCGCCAGTCCAGGTTCAAAGCAGGATACAGGATGCTTGGGGCTGGTGCACTGGGATGACCCAGCCAGCTTCTTATAACTACTGAATCATTAAAACTAGCTTTTCAGAATGACATTTTGCCAGAACAGCGAAAGAACATTTGTGAAGCATTGAGTTAAATAGGAATCTTTACTACAAAAATACCTTTCATTAAACCCCTGTAGAGACATATTACTTATAATAGATTACCTAAATGTCCACAAATTACGGTGTACTCACATAGGAAATCTTTGAAATCATTAGAAATTAGTGTAAATAAGTGAATATAGAAATATAAAACTATTTTTATTACAGAGTTGATTTTAAAAATACAGTGCTTAGAAACAATATATATAAATAAAACACTATTTTATAATAGAAACACATACGTTCACTGGTGTGTATACACAGAAACAAAGCCACAGAAAGTTTATAAAGAACAGGTTAGGGAAAGAAAAGATGGCAGAGGAGTAGGTAGACAGAGAGTACATCTCTTTTCATGAATGCATCAGGAATACAACTTCAGATGCAGATCTTGCACAGCACCAGCTGAGAACAGGCAGGAGTCCTTGACCACCAGAAAGGAATATATAGATCCACACAAATCTCAGTAATATGCAGGAAGGTGAAGGTGAAGTTGCTCAGTCGTGTCTGACTCTTTGCGACCCCGTGGACTGTAACCTACTAGGCTTCTCTGTCCATGGGATTCTCCAGGCAAGAATACTGGAGTGGATTGCCATTGCCTTCTCCAGGGGATCTTCCCGACCCAGGGATCAAACCCGGGTCTCCCGCATTGGAGGCAGACGCTTTAACCTCCGAGCCACCAGGGAAGTCCACTATGCAGGAAGGAAGGGGAAAAGAAGAGAAGAGTGAGTGAACTGGGCCTGCACCCAGGGTGTGGGGGAGCTGAAAGCAGGGGAAAGATCCCCACTTTGAGGCAATAGACTGGAACCGAGGGGAAGGCTGTTGGAGAGCAGAGAAGCTGATCTGTGATAGTCTGAATGGAGTGAGAGTCACACAGATGATCTGTGCCACAGCCCTACATACCCTGGTCAAGTATGCAAGTCCACTAGAACATGCAGCAGTCGGGCGCTGGAGCACAAGGACTGGAGAGCAATCCCAGGGTGAGGACTGGTGTTGACTGTGGAGAGATGGCAGGGAATACCTTGGGAAAAAAGCTGGGCAGCCAATGGGTGCAGGGTGCTACTGCTGAGTCACACGCAGGGTGGAGCCATCACTGTAGCCTCTGGTTGGTTTCCTGACCACAGATTAGGCCTGAGCCTGTGGCATGGGAGCACTGAGTCTGGAACACTGGCCTGCCAGAGAACTCCCAGGGAGTATTAATTAGTGAGAACTCTCTCCAAGACCTGCACCTGTATCCAAGACCTGGCAGCACTCCATGTAGGATGCCTCACCCAAACAACAAGGAAGACAAGAACACAAACCCTATTTTCAGCAGATAGACTTCCCACAGACACCAAAAAACTCACCACCTCACATACTGCTGCCCATCAGAGGGAAAGAAAACCCTCTTCCACCAGAACACAGGCACAAGTGTCCATGACGCCCACAATGAAGCCTACCAAACCATTAGAACATTGGGGTACACGTGTCTCTTTCAATTCTGGTTTCCTCAGTGTGTATGCCCAGAAGTGGGACTGCTGGGTCATAAGGCAGTTCTATTTCCAGTCTTTTAAGGAATCTCCACACTGATCTCCATAGTGGCTGTACTAGTTTGCATTCCCACCAACAGTGTAAGAGGGTTCCCTTTTCTCCACACCTTCTCCAGCATTTATTGCTTGTAGACTTTTGGATTGCAGCCATCCTGACTGGTGTGAAATGGTACCTCATTGTGCTTTTGATTTGCATTTCTCCGATAATGAGTGATGTTGATGTATGGCAAAACCAATACAATATTGTAAAGTAATTAGCCTCCAATTAAAATACATAAATTTAAATTAAAAAAAAAATTAGAACAGCCTCACCCACTGAGGGCAAAGACCAAAACCAAGAGGAACTGAGACCCTGTAGCTTAGGGAAAGGAGACCTAAAACAGAGTAAGATAGATAAAATGAAAAAGAAACACTGTGCAGATGGAGGAACAAGGTAAAAGCCCACAAAACCAAACAAATGAAGGGGAAAGAGACAAACTGCCTGCGAAAGAATTCAGAGTAATGAGAGTAAAGATGATGCAAACTCTCAAAAGTAGAATGCAGAAAATTCTTTTACACATTTAACAAAGACCTAGAAGAAATAAAAGAGTGGACAAACAGTGACAAACACAATTACTGAAATTAAAAATACTCTAAAAGAAATCAGTAACAGAGTAATGAAGGCAGAAGAATGGATAAGTGAGCTGGAAAATTTGCTGTTGTTCAATTGCTAAGTCACGTCTGACTTTTTACAACCCCATGAACTACAGAATGCCAGGCATCCCTGTCCTTCACTATCTCCCTGAGTATGCTCAAATTCATGTCCATTGAGTCAGTTATGCCATCCAACCATCTCATCCTCTGTCACCCACTTCTTCTCTTGCCCTCAATCTTTCCCTGCATCAGGGTCCTTTCCAATGAGTCAGGTCTTTGCTACATGTGGGCAAAACATTGAAGCTTCAGAGTATTGGAGCTGGAGTATTCAAAGTATTGGAGCTGGAAGATAGAATATTTGAGATAACTGCTGAAAAGCAGAATATAGGAAAAAAAAAAAAAAGAAGAAGAATGAAAAGAATTGAGGATAGTCTCAAGAGCCTCTGAGGCAATATTAAACAGACCAACATTTGAATTACAGGTTCCCAGAGGAAGAGATGGAGAAGGAAATGGCAACCCACTCCAGTACTCTTGCCTGGAAAATCCTGTGGACAGAGGAGCTTGGTGGGCTGCTGTCCATTGGGTCACACAGAGTTGGACACGACTGAAGTGACTTAGCATGCATGCATGCATTGGAGAGGGAAATGGCAACCCACTCCAGTATTCTTGCCTAGAGAATTCCAGGGATAGGGAAGCCTGGTGAGATGCCACCTATGGGGTCTCACAGAATCGGACATGACTTAAGTGACTTAGCAGCAGCAGAAGAGAAAATGAAAGGGTCTGAGAAAACTTGTGAACAGATTATAGTCAAACATGAAGTCCAAGAAGTACAGAAAGTCCCATAAAGGATAAACCCGAGGAGAAACGTGCTGAGACACATATTAATCAAACAAAAACTAAACACGAAAAAATATTAAAAGCACCAAGGGAGAAGCAAAAAGTAATATACAAGGGAAACCCCATACAGTAAACAGCTGATCTTTCAACAGAAACTCTGCAGGCCAGAAGGGAATGGCAGGATATATTTAAAGTAATGAAAAGGAAAAATCTACAACCAAGATTACTCTCCCCAGCAAGGATCTCATTAAAAATTAATGGAGAAATCAAAATCTTTACAGGCAAACAAAAGCTAAGAGAATTTAGTATCATCAAACTAGCTTTACAACAAATGCTAAAGGGACTTCTATAGGAAGGATACACAAAAAAAAGGGAAAAGTTCTATAGAAACAAACTACAAGAAATTAATAAAATGTCAATAGGAACCTATATATCAATAACTACTTTAAAGGCAAATAGATTAAAGTAGAAAGCCAAAAGCACAGACTGGCTGAATGGATGCAAAAACAAGACCTATACTATCTACAAGAGACTTTACAGACATAGAGACACATACAGACTGAAAGCAAGAGGGTGGGAAAAAATAGTCCACACAAGTGGAAATCAAAAGAAAGCTGGAGTAGCAATTCTTGTATCAGGCAAAATAGACCTTAAAATAAAGCATGATATAAGAGATAAGGAAGGACACTATATAAAGATCAAGAGATCAATCAAAGAAGACGTAACAGATGTAAGTGTTTATGCACCAAACATAGGAGCAGCTTATTATATAAGGCAAACACAGATATAAAAGGGAGAGGTTACAACAGACAAAGCAGAAATACAAAGGGTCAAAGGAGACCATCACAAGCAACTATATGCCAATGCAGTGAATAACCTGGAAGAAATGGACAGGTTCTTAGAGAAGTTCAACTTGCCAAGACTGAACTAGGAAAAAAGAAATTTTGAACAAGCCAATCACAAGCACTGAAATCAAAGTTTTGATCCAAAATCTGCCCCCCAAAAACAAAAGCCCAGGGCCAGATGGCTTCACAGGTGAATTCTATCAAATGTTTAGAGAAGAGCTAACACCTATCATTCTCAAACTCTTCCAAAACATTGTGGAGGAAGGAATACTTCTAAACTCATTCTATGAGGCCACCATCACCCTGATACAAAGCCAGACAAAGACATCCCCCAAAAGGAAAATTATAGGCCAATATCACTGATGAACATAGATGCAAAATTTTTCAACAAAATTCTAGCCAACAGAATCCAACAACACATTAAAAAGATCACACACCATGATCAACTTGAGTTTATCCAAGGGATGCAAGAATTTTCAATATATGCAAATCAATCAGTGTGATATACCATATTAACAAATTGAAAGATAAATATGTGGTGATCTGAGTACATGTATAAAAAGCTTTTGATAAAATTCAACACCTATTTATGAGAAAACTCTTGAAAAAACTGGCATGAAACCTACCTCAACATAATAGATGGCGTATATGATAAACCCACAGCAAATATTATTCTCAGTGGTACTGGAACCATTTCTTCTAAGATTAAGAACTAGACAAAGGTGCCCACTCTCACCACTATTATTCAATATAGTTGGAAGTCCTAGCCATTGCAATCAGAGATGAAAAAGAAATAAAAAGAATACAGATTGGAAAAGAAGTAAAACTCTCACTGTTTGCAGACGACATGATACTATGCTAGTGCCACCTGGGAAGCCCAATAATATACATAGAAAACCCTAAAGATACTATGAGGAAATTACTAGAGCTAATCACTGAAATTACTAGAGCTAATCAGTGACTCTTGTCTGCAAAAAGTTGGACATGCATGAGCGAATGAACTGAATCAGTGAATTTAGTAAAGTTGCAGAATACAAAATCAATACACAGAAATCACTTGCATTCCTATACACTATAAAAGAAAATCCAGAGAAATTAAGATATCAATCCTATTCACCATAATAAAATATCTAGAAATAAACTCACCCAAGGAGACAAAAAAGCCGTATATAGAAAACTATACACACTGATGAAAGAAATCAAAGAAGACATAAACAAATGGAAAGTATATCATGTTCTTGGATCAGAAGAATGAATATTGTGAAAATGATTATACTACTCTTTCACAGTTTGTACAGAAACACTCAAGACCCCGAAGAGCCAAAGAAGTCTTGAGAAATAAAAATGGAGATGGAAGAATCAGGCTTCCTGATTTCAGGCTATGCTACAAAACTACAGCAACCAAGACAGTATGGTACTGGCATAAAAACAAATATAGACCCCGGGGCTTCCTAGGTGGTGCTAGTGGTAAAGAACCCACTGCCAGTGCAGGCGGATATCACAGATGCGGTTTTGATCCATAGGCTGGAAAGATCTCCTGGAGGAGGGCATGGCAACCTACTCAGTATTCTTGCCTAGAGAATTCCATTGACAGAGGAACTGGCAGGTTAGGTCCATAGGACTGCAAAGAGTCAGATATGACTGAAGTGACTTAGCAAGGGTACAGACCAATGGAACAAGATAGAAAGCCCAGAGTTAAATCCATGGGTACCTTATCCTTGTTAAAGGAGGCAAGAATATACAATGGAGAAAAGACAGTCTCTTCAATAAATGGTCCTAAGAAAACTGGTCAGCTATATATAAAAGAGTGAAATTAGAACACTCATAACACCTTACATAAAAATAAACTAAGCAGAACACTCTTTGACATAAATCACAGCAAGATTCTCTACAACTTATCTCCTAGAAAAAATGCAAATAAAAACAAAAATAAATACAAGAGACCTAATTAAACTTAAAAGCTTTGTACAGCAAAGGAAACTGTAAACAAAATGAAGACAGCCCTCAGAATGGGAGAAAATAATTGCAAATAAGCTGAAAAAGGATTAATGTTTAAAATATAGAAACAGCTTATGCAGCTCAAAAAAAAAAAAAACAAAAAAAAAACACAAGCAAAAAATGGGCAGAAGACCTAAACAGACGTTTCTCCAAAGAAGACATACAGATGGCTAATAAACACATGAAAAATGTTCAACATTGCTTATTATTAGGGAAATTCAAGACAAAACTACAATGAGGTATCACATCACACTGGTCAAAATGGCTATCATTAAAAACCTGCAAACAAATGCTGGAGAGGATGTGAAGAGGGAACCCTCTTGCACTGTTGGTGGGAATTTTGTAATTGGATACAGCCACTATGGAGAACAGTATGGAGATTCCTTAAAAATCTAGGAATAAAATTAGCATATGACCTAGAAATCCCACTACTTGGCATACACCCTGAAAAAACCATAATTGAAAAAGACACATGTGCCCCAATGTTCACTGCAGCACTATTTACAATAGCCAGGGCATGGAAGCAACCTGGATGTCCATCAACAGATGAACATATAAAGAAACTGTTGTACATATATGCAATGGAAAATTACTCAGCCATAAGAAGCAATGAATTTGCGTCAGTTCTAGTGAGGTGGATGAACCTAGAGCCTATTATATAGAGTGAAATAAGTCAGAAAAAGAAAAACAAATATATTAACACACATATATGGACTTTAGAAAAATGGTACAGCTAAACATATTTGCAGAGCAGGAATAGAGATTCAGACAGAACAGACTTAACGGACACAGTGGGGAAAGGAGAGGGTGGGACAAATTGAGAGAGTATTATTGAAATATATACAAATACATTACCATATGTAAAATAGATAGCTAACAGAAAGTTGCTGTATAATACAGGAAGCTCAACCTGGCTCTGTGACAACCTAGAAGGGTGGGATGGAGTGGGAGCTGGGAGGAAGGTTTGAGAGGAAGGGGACATATGTATACCTATGGCTGATTCATGGTGATGTATGGCAGAAACTAAACATTGTAAAGCAATGATCCTCCAATTAAAAATAAATAAATTTAAAAAATAGGTTAACACTTTATCTTTGGCTGGTGACATTGCAGATGATTTCATAAAATGCTTTGTATATCCATATTTTCTAATTTTTCTATAATGAATATATATTTCCTATATTAAAAATATTTTAAATATTAAAGATATAGAAATATTACCCAGCAAGAAATATATACCAGAAAGATTTTAAAATACAAAATAAATAATATCAAATTTACCATGTAAAATGCAATTTTCTTCCACAAACTAAACTCTGTAATACACACTGGACTACTGTTTTAGGAGTTGAGATGTATTTCTGAGCAGTCATAATAGTAAAGTCAGTGACCAGAAATAATAAATTATTTAATAATAAAATACACTACTAGTTATGGTAAACATACCTTGAAGAGGGAAAAATGTTGAAAATAATATTAAAAACTTGAGACACCAAAACACAGTCTTCTCTTTAGAGATGTTGACACAGAAGTCACTCTCACTAGAATCCATTCCCTACTGTCTTACTCTCTTGAGGATTGACTACAACATAATTCCGTTTTATTGTAGATCTAGTTTTATAACTGTGACGTATCAAAGTGACTTTTCTGTAACATTAGAACTACCAATTAAACGTACAGGAGAGTTCCTATCATACAAAGTTTCTCCGATGTAATAACTCGTGACTCGAAAAGTAGACAGACACTTTTCTTCTCCTTTCCGCCGCGAGTCACTGTACTTACCTCTTTAGGGGACCCGAACGGTCATGTGAACGGGTCAGGACAGAGAGAGAGGTAATCGTTAACGTCTTCACTTGACTCTCAGAAATCGTCCTGAACCCAAACCGTTTAGGAACGAAAAAGAGCGTGTTGAACTTGTCTAAAGGCGTCGCAAAGGGAAGTTGTGAGGCCCAACCTCATATTGAATGAGACCTCCGGGGGTGGGTGGGGGTGGGGGGTTTTTTTCATTTATCAAAAAGAAGTAAAGTCAAGGTTTTTACCTTAAGAGACAAGTGTCTCAAAACCTTCTATTAGTCAAGAGGGGAAAACTTTTTCACGTCCACACGATCCTTCCAACATCGACCTAGGACGTTTATCGGACTGGCGGCGCGGGACTAGGGTAATTGTCTAAGGCAGGTCATCAGTCGGAGGTGGCTGGGGGCTCTCTCTCAGTCTTTTGTCGGTGAGGGTAGTGACAGAACACAATCAGTGGAGAGTATCCTTTTCGGAACGTGATCGAACAGACCACCTGTGGTCCTAGGGAAGGAAGTCCTCCCTTTTATTGGAGATCCATGAAGGATTCCTTATGCGTAACAAATCTTTCGACTCGGGGAGTGATGTTCATTGACAAACACAGTCTACGTCTAAATTATTTATAACAAATACAAGGTCCACTAAATATATGAAACACGATTAGGAATTTTGTTCCAATTGTGAAATTAAGAGTGAAATGTCTTTTTAGTATACTGAGTCTCGTCAATTCCCTGAACAGGTTTTATTGGGTATTTTGTACGTAGTCTCAGTGTTGACCTTGGGTCTAGACTCAAAGACCCAAATAGAAGAAATTGGTCATAGGAATGGATAAAGGTGGTGGGAATGTTCCCGGGGGTGTTCAAAGTACTCTTCACAATATTCTGTACACGTCACGTCTTGTGTTCCAAATAACTGGAGAGAGGACACTCTGAGAATACTAATAGTACTTTATGTTTTCGTCTCTTGGTCTAGAATGGACCTCCACCTCTAGTCTACCGGTAAAGGGGAGGCACATGGGTCGTTCTCCGACCTGGTGTGAGTTCTTGGACTTTCTTCTTCGTCCACCTAGGATGTCGTCGAAACTTGTTAAAACAGTCCACCCCTCTCGGAGCAACCTGTGTCTCGTCTAGTCCCGTCTCACTTCTATGTCCCGCACCAGAGTGGGGACCGGTCAAAGAAGAGAAAAGAGAACCGGAGAAAAGAGACCGTCAGACGTCCCTTGTCCGGTGCGACCGTTTCGGTGACTGCACGTAGAGTCGAGGGTCCCGTGTCTTTCTCGACTTCGGAAACTCGGTAAAGAAACGTTAAACGACGTTCAAATTCCGGCGTGCACTATTTCGAAAGAAATACCCTCTCTCACTTTTTTCTTTTCTGATGAACACTAGAATGAACGACTAAGGGTCTTTTGTCTTGAGACGTCCCCCGTCTCCCATTCCCTTGTCTTCGTCCTCCTCCCTGCCTTCAAACATTGTTTCTAGAGACCTTCTCCTTCCAAGAAGTTTTTAAGCCAGCCGCTCCTTGAGGACATCACTGGAATTTTTTTTTTTTTTTTTAAAAGGTCCATGGTCTCAACCTCTGTATGTCTCTGTATGGTCTCTTTCTCCATTGGGATTCTTTCTAGAATCTTCAGGGACCATGTATCAAGCCAGGATTAAGGCTCTGCAGAGTTGTTTCCAGAAAGAGTTAATTCTCAAAAAGACATGATCAATTGCTTAACACCCACAATTTTTATAAATCTTAAAACAAGGGGAGAAAAAGGAAAACATTGAATTTTTGGCATTCAGGAGTTCATTCTATGTAAATTCAAGAACTCTTTGCACTGAGGAATTTTACAATTCTAATAAATTCTTTTTTCAAGGGAACCATTTTAGAGGTTTTTGAGCAGTATTAGCTTGCATGTGCTTTAAACATAAATGAATTTGTTACCAGAATTAACCAAGATCTGCCATTTTCTTAAATGGCAGTGACTTTGGTCTGGTCACCCACCAGGCTCCGCTGTCCATGGAATTTTCCAGGCAAGAATACTGAAGTGGGGTTACTATTTCCTTCTCCAGGGGATCTTCCCAAACCCAGGGACTGGACCCGTGTCTCTTGCATCTCCTACATTGCAGGCAGATTCTTTACCACTGCACTGCTTAGGAAGACCCTGGTCACTTTATTGAGTCTCAATTTCTTCCTTGATGAGCAGAATGTAAAAAAAAGGATTCAGAGGGCATTTTAAGGATTAAACTACTGTGTATTCAAATATACATTTCAAATAACAGAGTACTGAATGACAAAGTTATCATCATTATGTAATTTCAGTTCACATAATGGTCAGGATCATTAATTAATAGACAGATGTTATAAGGCATTTTACTATAAAAGAAAAAAAGATACAAGGAAGATAAATAAATATTTTAATGAAGAAATGGTGTATCCAGACTCTATAAGACCAAATAATTTGTTTTAGCAATCAGCCAGCACTTGCCATCAGAAATAGTGAGCAAACATCTAACAAGCTGTAGACTTTGCAATGTGTCTGACAGGTGGCCATTGGTGCATTGAAGGGGAGACACTGTTTACCAGCCTCAAAGGGCTATATTTTCACAATTCTCCCTCAAGAATGTAACTTGGTCTGTTCTCAGCTTGCTCAATTTCACTGTCTAATATGACTTCTGAGCTCTTCAGTTCACACTTCACACAAAATGTTCCCATTTTGAATGTAAGTCACACTTACATGATAGAGTTTCTCATACACAGCTTTACATGGGAATATATTCTCCTTCCATACTATAGACCAAGGCTCAGCAAACTTCCTGTAGAATGTCAACTAATAAATATTCTAGGTTTTGCAAGGCCAGTCTCGGTCACAGACACTCAACTCAGTCCATGTGCTGTGAGGTCAACCATAAATGAGTTAACCATGAATGAATGAGTTTCCTGGGATTGTGCAACAAAGGACCACAAACTGTGTACTTAGAAGAGCAAGACTTCATTATCTCAGTTCTAGAGGCGACAAGTCCAAAACAAAGGTATGGGCAGAGCCATACTCCCTCTGAAATCTGCAGAGGAGAATATTTTTTTTTCTCTCTTCTACCTTCTAGCACTTACTGCCAGTATTGGCATTCTTTGGCTTACAGGTACATCACTTTAATCTCTGCCTCCATCGTCACACAGTCATCTCCTTGTGTGCCTTGTCTATCTTCTCCTGTTCTTTAAAGGACACAAGTCACATGGGATTAGGGTCTACTCTCAGGACCTTATCCTAACTTGAATATATTTGCAAAGACTTCATTTCCAAATAAGGGCACATCCACTGATGCAGGGGACTAGGATTTCGGTATATCTCTTGATGGAAACACAATTCAATCCATGTTACTTATAGTCTCATTTCCTTCCTTACCTGAGTTTCACACAATCATTTCATTTATTTATTTATTTATATTAAAGTACAGTTGATTTATAGTATTGTGTTTCAGGTATACAGCAAAGCGATTTGGTTACATATATACATGTGTGTGCTAAGTCACTTCAGTCCTGTCTGACTCTGTGCAACCCCATGAACTGTAGCCTGGCAGCACCCTCTGTCCATGGGATTCTCCAGGCAAGAATACTGCAGTGCGTTGCCATGCCCTCCTCCAGGGCATCTTCCCGACTCAGGGGGTGAACCTGTGTCTCTTATGTCTCCTGCACTGGCAGGAGGGTTCTTTACCACTAGCACCAGCTGGGAAGCCTATATAAGTAAATATACATGTGAAGGTGAAGGTGAAGGTGAAGTCGCTCAGTCGTGTCTGACTCTTTGCGACCCCGTGGACTGTAACCTACTAGGCTTCTCCGTCCATGGGATTCTCCAGGCAAGAATACTGGAGTGGACTGCCATTGCCTTCTCCAGGGGATCTTCCCGACCCAGGGATGGAACCCGGGTCTCCCGCATTGGAGGCAGATGCTTTAACCCCTGAGCCACCAGGGAAGTCCAAAAAAACATACATGTATAGGTACCTATATTCTTTTTTCTGGGTTCTTTTTGGTTAGCATTTACTGTAAGATATTGAATATACTTCCCTGTGCTATACAGTAAATCCCTGCTGTTTTTCTGTTTTATATATGGTAGTATATATCTGTTAATCCCATACTGCCATTTAATGCCTCCTCTTCCCCCTAACCTTTCTCCTTTGGTCCCCATAAGTTGGCTTTCTATGTCTGTGAGACTTCCTGTTTTGTCAATAAGTTCACTGTACTATTGTTTTAGATTATACAGTGATATTAATATCATATAATATTTGACATTGCCTTTTTTCACTTAGTATTGTAATCTCTAGGCCCATCCATGTTGCTGAAAATGACATTATTTTGTTCTGTTTTATGGCTGAGTAGTATTTCAGTATATATGTCCACGTCTTCTTTATCCAGTCATCTGTTAATGAACATTTAGGTTGTTTCCATGTTTCAGCTATTGTGACCGGATCTGCTATAAACTTAGGGCTGCACATATCTCTTTGAACTAGAGATTTTTCTGGATATATGCCCAGGAGTGGGATTGCTGGATTATGTGGGTAACTTTATTCTTAGTATTTTTTAGGAGACATTATATTGTATTCCAAAATAACAGCACAAATTTACTTTCCCATCAACAGGGTAGGAAGGTTCCCTTTCCTCCATACCTTCTCTAGCATTTGTTTTTCATCTTCCATTTTTCTCATTAGTGTCTTATAGTTTTTAGAATACAGATCTTTTTCCTCCTAAGGTAGGATTATGCCTAGGTATATTTATTCTTTTCAATTTGATGGTAAATGGGATTGTTTCTTTAATTTCTCTTTCTGATCTTTTATTGTTAGTCTTCTCAGTGGTAAAGAATCTGCCTACAATGCAGGAGACCCAGGTTTGATCCCTGGGTCAGGAAAATCCCCTGGAGAAGGGAATGGCAACCCACTCCAATATTCTTGCCTGGAGAATCCCATGGACAGAGGAGCCTGGTGGACTACAGTCCATGGGGTCTCAAAAGAGTCAGCCACGACTGAGTGACTGACATACAAACATATAGAAATACAAAAGATTTCTGAGTATTGATTTTGTATCCTGCAAATTTACAAAATTCATTGATGAGCTCTAGCAGTTCTGAAGATTTCTGGAATCTTCTGAGTTTTCTATGTAGAGTACATTGTCATCTGCAAAGAGTGGCGGTTTTACTTGTTCCTCTCCACTTTTAATTCTTTTATATGTTTTCCTTCTTCATTGCTTTGGCTTTTGTTGTTGTTTATTTGCTCAGTTGTGTCTGACTCTTTGTGACCCCCTGGACTGCAGCATGCCAGGCTTCCTTGTCCATCACCAACTCTGAGAGCTTGCTCAAACTCATGTTCATCAAGTTGGTGATGCCATCCAACCATCTCATCCTCTGTCATCCCCTTCTGCCTTCAATTTTTCCCAGCATCAGGGTCTATTCCAATGAGTCAGTTCTTCGCATCAGATGGCCAAAGTATTGGAGTTTCAGCTTCAGCATCAGTCCTTCCAATGAATATTCAGGACTGACTTCCTTTAGGATTGACTGGTTTGATCTCCTTGCAGTCCAAGGGACTCTCAAGAGTCTTTTCTCCATCACCACAGTTCAAAAGTATAAATTCTTAGGTGCTCAGCTTTCTTTTGGAGAAGGCAATGGCACCCCACTCCAGTACTCTTGCCTGGAAAATCCCATGGACAGAGGAGCCTGGTAGGCTGCAGTCCATGGGGTCTCTAAGAGTCGGACACAACTGAGCAACTTCAGTTTCACTTTTCACTTTCATGCATTGGAGAAGGAAATGGCAACCTACTCCAGTGTTCTTGCCTGGAGAATCCCAGGGATGGCGGAGCCTGGTGGGCTGCCATCTATGGGGTCGCACAGAGTCGGACATGACTGAAGCGACTTAGCAGCAGCAGCAGCTTTCTTTATGGTCCAACTCTCACATCCATACGTGACTACTGGAAAAACCATAGCTTTGACTAGATGGACCTTGTCAGCAAAGTGTCTCTGTTTTTTAATACACTGTATAGGTTTGTCATAGCTTTTGTTCCAAGAGCAAGTGTCTTTTAATCCTATGGCTTCAGTTGCCATCTTCAGTGATTTTGGAGCCCCAGAAAATAAAGCCTGTCACTGTTTACATTGTTTCCCCATCTATTTGCCATGAAGTGATAGGACTGGATCTCATGATCTTAGTTTTTTGAATGGCTTGGCAATTTTGAATCTTTTATGTTTCATATAAATATTTGGATTATTTGTATTATTCTGTGAAAAATGTTATGGATAATTTAATAGAGGTTGCATTATGTCTGTAGATTTCTTTGGGTAGTTTTGCCATTTTAACAATATCAGTTCTTTCAATCGAAGAACATGGGATATCTTTTCTTTTTTTTGAATTCTCTTTAATTTCCTTTTTAAATATTTTATTGCTCTCAGGACATAATCCTTTCACCTCCTTGGTCAGATTTATTCCTAGGTTGTTTTCCTATTTGGGGGGTGTGGTTTTAAAAGCCCTTTTTTTTTTACATTCTTTTTCTGATATTTCATTATGAGTGTTAAAAAAATGCAAGTGATTTCTGTATGTGTTAATATTGTATCCTGCTACTATGCTGAATTCATTTATTAGATCCAATAATTTTTGTGTGGATTCCTTAGGTTTCTCTCTATATAGTATTATGTCACCTACATATAATGACAGTTTTACCTCTGCCCTTCCAATTTGGATACCTTTCATTTCCTTTTCTTATCTGATGGCTAGGACTTAGCTGTGGCTAGAATATGTCTATGTTAAATAGAAGTGGCAAGAGAGGGGTTTTTGTCTTGTTCCAGATTTTAGCAGGAAGGCTTTCATTTCTTTGCCACTGAGGATTATGGCTGTAGGTTTGTCATTAATGGCTTTATGTTGAGATATGTTTCCTTTATACTCACTTTTATAAGGGTTTTTATCGTGAATGGATGTAGAATTTTGTCAAATGCTTTTCTGCATCTATTGAGATGATCATGTGGATTTTGACTTTTAAAAAATGTGGTATATTATCTTGATTTGAATATGTTGAACCATTTTTATGACACTAATATGAATCCAGCTTGGTTGTGATTTAAAACATTTTTTATGTGTTGTAGGTTCAACTTGCTAATATTTTGTTGAATTTTTACATCTATGTTCATCAAAGATATTGGCTTGTAATTTTCTTTTTTGGTGGTGTCTTTGTCTGGTTTTGATATTAGGGTGATGGTGGCTCCATAGAATGTCTTTTGGAGTGTTTCCTCCTCATGTCTTTGGAAGAATTTGAGAAGGGTCAGCGTAGATTATTTTTTATATGTTTTGTAGAATTTGCCTGGGAAGCCATCTGGTCTTGGACTTTTATTTGTAGGGAAATTTTTATTTTTAGTACAGGTTTTATTTCACTTATAATGATCAATTTGTTCAAATTATTTGTTTCTTCTTGATTCAATTTTGGTGAACTGTATGTTTTTGGAAACTTGTCCATTTCTTCTAGGTTGTCTAATTTGTTGTCATATGAACAATTGTTCATAATATTCTCTCTCTCTCTATTTTTTTTTTCTTTCTATTTCTGCAGTATCAGTTGTGGTTTCTTATTTTGTTTATTTGGGTCCTCTTTTCTTTGTGAGCCTGCTCAGAGGTTTATTATTTTTCTTTTCCCTTTCAAAGTACCAGCTCTTAGTTTTCTTGATTTTTTTTCTAATGTCTTTTAATCTCAATTTTATTTCCTTCCTGACCTTTATTTATTATTTCCTTCCTTCTGCTGACCTAAGGTATTGTTTATTCCTCTTTTCAATTTTAGGTAGTCAGTTAGGTTGCTTATTTGAGATTTTTCTTGCTAATTAAGGAAGGCATGTATTGCTATGAACTTCCCTCTAGGAATTGCTTTTGCTGCATCCCATAGATTTTGTATGGTTGTGTTTTTTTGTGTGTTTTCCTCTCAAGGTATGTTTTAATTTCCTCTTTGATTTCTTTGTTGACCCATTGGTTATTTATAGTAGCATGTTGTTTGGTCATTATGTAATTGTGTTTTTCTCATTTCTTTCCTGTGGTTGTTTTCTAGTTTTATGCCATTGTGGTCAGAGAGATGCTTAAAATAATTTTTATATTCTTAAATTTGTTTAGTTTTGTGCTCTAGTATGTGGTCAATCCTAGAGAATGTTCCATGTGCACTTGAAAAGAATGTGGTTTTTTTTTCCTTTGGTTTTGTTTATTTTTTGCTGTTGTTGTTTCTGTTTTTGTTTTTGCATATAATGTCCCCAAAATATCCATTAAGTTTAACTGTTCTATTGTATCATTTAGGATCTCTATTGTCTTATTGATTTCTGTCTAGAAGGTATGTCCATTGATGGAGGTGGCGTGTTAAATTCACCTACTATTATTGTATTCCCATCAGTTTCTCCTTTTACATTTGTTAGCATTTGTTTTATGTATTTGTGTGTCCCTATATTAGGTGTGTATATATTGAGGATTATAAAATACTCCTCATATTTATCTTTCACCAGTATATAATATCCTTTTTGTTTTTCTTTATGGCCTTTGTTTTAAAGTCTTTTTTGTATGATATGAGTGTTGAAACTCCCACTGTCTTGTCAGTTCCATTTCCATGAAATATTAAATATCTTTTTCTATCCTCACTTTCAATCCGTGTGTGTCCTTTACCCTAAGGTATGTCTCTTATAGACAGCATATTGTAGGCCCTTGCTTTTTTTTAATCCAGTCTGGCACTCTGCAACTTTTGATTGGAGTATTTGGCCTATTGATATTTAAGGTAATCATTGATAGATATATATTTATTGCCATTTTAAAGCTTGTTTTCTAGTTGATTATGCATTTTTTCTTTGTTCCTTTCTCTCTCTCTCTCTCTCTCTCTTTTTTTTTTTTTTTTTTTATAGGTTGGCTGATTTCCTTTTATGCTATTTTTTTTTTTTTTTTTTTTTTTTTTTAGGTTGGCTGATTTCCTTTTATGCTTATGTTCTCTTTCTGGCTTTTGTTAATCTATTGTCCTTTTATGATTTGTGATTGTACTGTTTCTCAATGTGTTAACCCCTTCCTATATATACTTGGTTTAGACTGCATAAATACATTCTGAAACAAACAAATAAATAAATTACATTGTCTGCTGTTCTTCCCCACATTTTATGATTTTATTCTCCTTTTTGACATCTTCCTGTTTATCCTTTTGCTGTTCCTTGTGTTTATCATCTGCTTTCACAAATAGGTTTTATAATTTTCTTTTTGATTTGTAAACTGGCTGATTTAAGTCATTTACTTTCCAATTATGATTTCCTCCTTCCTATAATTTCTTGCTCATTTTCTATTTAGAGAAGACCTTTCAGTATTTCTTTTAGGGTAGGTTTAGTATTTCTGTGCTCTTTTAGTTTTTGCTTATCTTAGAAATCCTTTATTTTTCCTCCTATTATAAATGATAATTGTGCTAGATAGAATATTCTAGGTTAACAATTCTCCCTTTCAGGACTTTGAATATATTTTGCCACTCTCTTCTGGCCTGCAGCATTCCTGTAGAGAAATCAACTGAGAATCTTATGAGTCAGCTCAGTCACTCAGTCATGTCTGACTCTGTGACCCCATGGACTGCAGCACGCCAGACGTCCCTGTCCATCGCCAACTCTCAAAGCTTGGTCAGACTCTTGTCCATTGAGTCGGTGATGCCATCCAACTATCTCATCCTCTGTTGTCCCCTTCTCTTCCTGCCTTCCCCATCATCAGGGTCTTTTCCAGTGAGTCAGTTCTTCACATCAGGTGGCCAAAGTATTGGAGTTTCAGCTTCAGCGCCAGGCTTTCCAATGAATATTCAGGACTGATTTCCTTTAGGATTGATTGGCTTAATCTCCTTGTAGTCCAAGGGACTCTCAAGAGTCTTCTCCAACACCACAGCTCAAAAGCATCAATTCTTTGGTACTTAGCTTTCTTTATGGTCCAACTCTCACATCTGTACATGACTACTGGAAAAACTATAGCTTTGACTAGGCAGACCTTTATCAGAAAAGTAATGTCTCTGCTTTTTAGTATGTTGTCTAGACTGGTCATAGCTTTCTTCCAAGGAGTAAGTGTCTTTTAATCTCATGGCTGCAGTCACCATCTGCAGTGACTTTGGAGCCCAAGAATACAGTCTCTCACTGTCTCCATTGATCCAACATCTATAAATGGCCTCTCCCATTCAGGAGTTGTTTCACTTGGTGTCTGGTAAAAATAGTTAGTTTGTCCCCAAGAGAGAGTTTTAAAGCATCTTCTATCAGGACTGCAATAGATGCAAGATTTCAAAGGCAGGGAAAGATCTCTTCCCAATAAGGGAATAGGACACTCGGGGACCACCAGAAACTTCTGGGAAAATATTTGTCCATTCCAGCAACAAAGAAGTCCTCAGGTGAATCTTTTTGTAATTGTTTTACCTGTAGCACCCCACGTCATACAGATTTGGGAGGAGAAGGCTCCAAAATAGAAGGTCAGGACAGAGTAGGTAGCCCCTGTGTCAGCCAAGAAATTCTTGGACCTACCTGCCACATCCAGGTGCACCCTTGGCTCCAGCCCCATAGTGCTTATCTGTGACAGGTGGGATGGCTGCTTCAGTCCTGTTGAACCACTGTGAGGGAAGGCAAGGTGCTTGACCTTGAGCCTCTTGGGTCCCGAGGGCAGAGTGCTGCCTAGTGTCCAAATTGATGGCACTTGTAGCAAGCTGTTTTAGGAGATTTGCCATGGTTTGGACATTCTTTGACCCCATGTCCTGCCTGTCTACAGATTAGGCATTTTCCTTGTGCCTTGTCCTTCAAGCACTTGGGATTTGCCATAAATCTTCCCTGGAGGGTGGCCAGCATCTGGGCATGCCTTGTCTCTTTCCTTTTCTCCCTTTCCTGGGCCTTGGCCTCCCTCTCCTGTTCTCTATTATAAAAATGTATTGGTGGCTGTCTGGACCATCTCATCTAAAGAGGCAGCAGGGTCCTGCTGCTGTAGCTGTTGTAACTTTATCCTGATGTCTGATGCACACTGGGACAGGGATTTGTCCTTTAAAATCACCTGTCCCTCATAAGAGTCTAAATCCAGATTGGTAAACTTTTGAAGGGCCTCTTTTGGATGTTCCGGAAAGGCAATGGGGTCTCACTGAGTTATTGCTGAGACTGTGCACAGTCCCACAGCTAATAGGCTTCCTTCTATTTCCATGGTGAACTTCCTTAGGGGTGAGTCTTTCTGAAGCTTATCCTACCCACTGTTGTTGCAACCTGAGAGCAGGGTGTCCCTGGGTAGGGGTGCAGATTCCCACGCAGGCTGGGGGGTGACAGCCTCCTGCAGATCGAATCCCCAGACTGGTAGAGGCATGTCAGCCTCCCGAGAATAGGGTCCCTGGGCAGGTCAAGGCATGTCGACTTCCTGGAACCTCTGGACTGGTGGATCTTCTTTTTCTTGACTTGTTTTATGAGTATTCCTTTGTAATTAATTCTTTGTTTTTATCTTATTGCCTTTAGAATTCTCTATTTAACTTTTGCCATTTTTATTATTATCTGTCTTGGTATAGATCTGTTTGAGTTCATCTTGTTGGGATTCTTTGTGCTTCCTGTACCTGGATATCTATTTCCTTCTTTGGGTTTGATAAGTTTGCAGCAAAAGTTTCTTCAAATACATTTTTTTATCCCCTTTTCTATTTCTTGTCCTTCTAGAATCCCTGTTATGCTTTGATTGTCACACTTTATATTGTTTCATAGTGAAAGTGAAGTCACTCAGTCGTGTTTCACTGTTTGTGACCCCATGGACTGTAGCCTATCAGGTTCCTCTGTCCATGGAATTTTCAGGCAAGAGTACTGGAGGGGGTTGTCATTTCCTTCTCCTGAGGATCTTCCTGACCCAGGGATCAAACCCAGGTCTCCCACATTGTAGGCAGATGCTTTAACATCTGAGCCACCAGGGAAGCATATTGTTCCATAGATCTCTTTAATTACTTTCATCTTCTCATTTGGTTTTCTGTCTGCTGTTATGATTAGGTAATTTCCATTATTCTGTCTTCCAGATCACTTCTTTTTTCTTCTCCATTATTCATTCTGATATTCATTGCCCTTAGTTCATCTTTTGTATCAGCAAATAATTTTTAAGTTTTTCTTGCCCCATCCTTTTTATAGTAATCTGTATCTCTGTTGACAGCCTTCTTAATTCCTTCAATATTTTCATTGTGTCCTTTTAGAACTTGGTATCTATTACACTGAAAGGGTCTGTTTCATTGTTTGTGCCTTCAGGAGCATTCTCTTGGTCTCTTAACTGGGAGTAATTCCTCTGCCTCATCATTTTGATTATATTTCTCTTAGCATTATGCATTTATTAGAATGACTCAAATCCAGAACACTGAAAACACCAAATGCCGAAAAGGATGTGGAGGAACAGGTACTTAATTCATTGCTGGTAGGAATGCAAAATGGTACAGCCACTTTGGAAGAGAGTTTGATGATGTCTTATAAAACTAAATTTACCTGTCCCATATGAACCAGCAATCATACCTCTTGGTATTTACCCAAAAGAACTGATAAAAATTTTGTCCACTCAAAGTTGTGTCTGGCACTTTTGTGACCCCATGGACTGTAGCCTGCCAGGCTCCTCTGTCGATGGGATTTCCCATGCAAGAATACTAGAGTGGGTTGCCACTTCCTTCTCCAGGAGATCTTCCCCACTTAGGGACTGAACCTGCATCTCCTGCATTAGCAAGCAGATTCTTTTCCACTGAGCCACCAGGGAAGCCCACACACATATTTATAGTAGCTTTGACTGGTAAAGAATCCACCTGCAATGCAGGAGACCCTGGTTTGATTCCTGGGATGGGAAGATATTCTGGAGAAGGGATAGGCTACCCACTCCAATAGTCTTGGGCTTCCTTGGTGGTCTGCAGTGTGGGAGACCTGGGTTTGATCCCTGGGTTCAGAAGATCCCTTGGAGAAGGGAACAGCTACCCACTCCAGTATTCTGGCCTGGAGAATTCCATGGGCAGAGGAGCCTGGAAGGTTATAGTCCATGAGGTCACAAAGAGTTGTATATTACCGAGTAACTTCACTTCCACATTGTTCATAATTGCCAAAAGTTGGAAGCAATCATGATATTCTTCAGTAGGAAGATGGATAAACTGTGGTCCATCCAGACAGTGGAATATTCTTCAGTGTTAAAATGACATGCATGCATGCTAGGTCACTTCAGTAGTGTCTGACTCTTCACAACCCTATAGCCCATAGCCTGGAGGCTCCTCTGTCCATCAGATTCTTTAGGCAGAATACCAGAGAGGTTTGCCATGCCCTTCTCCAGGCGATCTTCCTGATTTGGGGATCAAATCCAGGTTTCTTAAGTCTCCTGCATTAGCAGATGGGTTCTTTACCACTAGTGCCACCTTGGAAGCCCACTGGAAATGAAGCATGGAGGAATTTTAAATGCCATTTCTAAGTGAAAGAAACCAAGTCGAAAAGGCTATATGATTCCCCCTATATGACATTCTGGAAAAGTAAAAAATATGACAACAGTTAAACGATCAGTTAGAATTGCTAATGGTTAGAGTTGGGGGAAAGATGGACAGATAGAGCACAGAGTATTTTTTGGGGTAGTGGAATTACTCCCTCTGATACAATAGTGAGGAATACATGTTGTGTATTATATAATCAATTAGCTAGTTGAGGTATTGTTTTTCTTTTACTGATGATATGACCCAAAACTTCCATTTTGAGGGCCAAAGTTCTCCATGGTCCTGCCTTTATTGAGATTCTCTAGTTTTATACTACATTTGCTGTTTGACATGAACACAGAGAATCTTCTATGCTTGAAGTACAATCTTGCTACTGCACTGTAGCAGAAGTCATATTTCAACTTGATAAATTGTGATCAATCACTTTCTCTCTCGTTGAGAGAGGGAGTGAGAGAATAAAATGAGTAAATGATAGCATTAATTCTAGATAATGGAAATATCTTGTCCTCTGATCAGAGTATCCCTCACTTGGAAACCATTTTATTTCAACGAGAAAAACCAAAATTTTAAAGCATAAGTAGAAGAAAATAACTTAATTATTAGGTATAATAACGAGATAAACAATTCCTATTTCCTTTTTCTTTAATTCCAATATGTATATATTCTGGTTATTGGATAGACAACAACATAAAATGGTAGCTGGTCAAGAGCATAAACTGCATGATATCATACCACATCTCAACAGCTTATTCTCTTTATTATTTTTCAATTTATTTTTTTTAAGTACAGTAGATTTATAACGTTGTGCTAGTTTCTTCTATACAGCAAAGTGATTCATTTTTATGTTTATATATTCTTTTCCATTATGGTTTATCACAAAATATTGAATATAATTCCTTGTGGTATATAGTACGACTTTCTTATTTTCTGTTCTATATATATAATAGATTGCATCTGCTGATTTCCCTGGTGGCTCAGACAGTAAAGCGTCTGCCTACAATGCAGGAGACCCAATCCCTGGGTCAGGAAGATCTCCTGAAGAAAGAAATGGCAACCCATTCTAGTACTCTTG
>SJYX01022967.1:28342-68319 GCA_006410675.1 Oreotragus oreotragus
ATGGTGACTGCAGCCATGAAATTAAAAGATGCTTACTCCTTGGAAGGAAAGTTATGACCAACCTAGACAGCATATTGAAAAGCAGAGACATTACTTTGCCAACAAAGTTCTGTCTAGTCAAGGCTATGGTTTTTCCAGTGGTCATGTATGGATGTGAGAGTTGGACTGTGAAGAAAGCTGAGCACCTAAGAATTGATGCTTTTGAACTGTGGTGTTGGAGAAGACTCTTTAGAATCCCCTGGACTGCAAGGAGATCCAACCAGTCCATCCTAAAGGAGATCAGTCCTGGGTGTTCACTGGAAGGACTGATGCTAAAGCTGAAACTCCAGTACTTTGGCCACCTATGCGAAGAGTTGACTTATTTGGAAAGACCCTGATGCTGGGCAGGGATTGGGGGCAGGAGGAGAAAGGGATGACAGAGGATGAGATGGCTGGATGGCATCACTGACTCGATGGACGTGAGTCTGAGCGAACTCCGGGAGTTGGTGATGGACAGGGAGGCCTGTGCTGCAATTCATGGGGTTGCAAAGAGTCGGACACGACTGAGTGACTGAACTGAACTGAACTGATGTTTATCTAGTTTTGGTATCAGAGTGATGGTGGATTCATAGAATGTCTCTGTAGTGCTCATTCCTCTTCAGTCTTTTGGAAGAGCTTGAGAAGGATTAGTATAGTTTCTTCTCTGTATGTTTGGTGGAATTCACCTGTGAAGCCAAAAGTCTTGAACTTTAGTTTGTGGGGAGTTTTTAAAGTCAGGATTCCAATTTACTTCTACTAATCAGTCTGTTTGGGGAAGGCAATGGCACCCCACCCCACTCTTGCCTGGAAAATCCAATGGATGGAGTAACCTGGTGGGCTGCAGTCCATGGGGTCGCTAACAGTCGGACAGACTGAGCGACTTCACTTTCACTTTTCTCTTTCATGCATTGGAGAAGGAAATGGCAACCCACTCCAGTATTCTTTCCTGGAGAATCCCAGGGATGGGGGAGCCTGGTGGGCTGCCGTCTATGGGGTCACACAGAGTCGGACACGACTGAAGTGACTTAGCAGCAGCAGCAGCAGCAGCAGCAGCAATCAGTCTGTTCAAATTGTCTTTTTCTTCTTGATTCAGTTTTGGTGGGCTGTATGTTTTTGGAAGGGGCTTCCCTGGTAGCTCAGCTGGTAAAGAATCCACCAGCAGTGCAGGAGACCCCAGGTTGATTGCTGGGTCAGTAAGTTCTCCTGGAGAAGGGATAGGTTACTGACTCCAGTATTCTTGGACTTCCCTGGTGGTTCAGATGGTAAAGAACCTGCCTGCATTGTGGGAGACCTGGTTCGATCCCTGGGTTAGGGAAGATCCCCTAGAGGAGGGCATGGCAACCCACTGCAGTATTCCTACTTTTTGAATCCCCATGGGCAGAGGAGCTTGGTGGACTATAGTCCAGGGGGTTGCAAAGAGTTGGACACAACTGAGTGCCTAAGGATAGTACAGCACATGTTTCTAGAAACTTCTCCATTTTTTCTAAGTTCTTGAATTTTTTAGCATATAATTATTCACGGTATTCTCTTCCAGTTTTTTTATATCTCTGTGATATCAGTTATTATCTCTCCTTTTTCATTTCTTATTTTGTTTATTTGGGTCTTCTCAGTAGCTTGTCAATTTTGTTTACTGTTTTCAAAGAACCAGAATAAAATAAAATCAGAATTTTATTGATTTTTTTTTCCTATTTTTAAAAAAATCTATATTTCCTATCTGATCTTTACTATTTTTTCCTTCTACTGAATTTTGATCTTGTTTGTTCTTTTTTTCTTAATTCTTTTAGGTAGTGGGTTAGGTTTTTCTTATTTTGAGATTTTTGTTTTTTGAATAAGGCCTGTGTCCCTCTGAACAGAATTCTTTCTAATTTCTGTTTTCACTGCATCCATAGATTTTGTATGGTTGCATTTTTATAACATTTGTCTCAGGCATCTTTTGCTTTCCTCTTTGATTTCATTGTTGGTCCACTGGTTTGTTAGTAGCATATGTTTAGTCTCCATGTAATCTTGTTTTTCTAATTTGTTTTTCTGTAGTTGACTTCTAATTTCATGCTGCTGTAGTCAGAGAAGATGCTTGAAATAAGTTCTATACTCTTATATTTTCTGGGCTCTATTTGTGCCAGTGTGTTCAGTTCTAGAAAATGTTCCATGTGCACTTGAAAAGAATGTGTATATGGGTTTTTTTTTTTTTTTGGATGTATTGTCCTGAAAATATCAATTAAGTCTACTTGTTTTATTGTATCATTTAGGATCTCTGTTACCTTGTTGGTTTTCTTTCTAGAAAATCTGTCCATTGGTATGAGTAGGGTATTAAAATTTCTTACTATTATTATTGTATTCTTGTCAATTTTACCTTATACCTGTTGTTTTATACATTTGGGTGCTCTTATCCTGGGTACATATAGGTTGATGAGTGCAATTTTCTCTTCTTGTATCCATCCTTTTATCATTATGTAGTGACCTTCTGCATCTTTCTTCAGTAGTTTTTTTTTAAGTAGTTTTGTTTTAAAGTCTACTTTGTCTGATATGTATATTGCAAGCCCTCCCCCCTTTTTTTGTCATTTCCATTTGCATGAAATGTTTTTTCTACACGTTCTCTTTCAATCTGTGTGTCCTTTGCCCTAAAGTGGGTCTGTACACTATACAGCATGTTGAAAACTCTTGTTTTTTATCCAGTCGCAGTGATTCAATCATTTAATCCGTTGACATTTAAGGTAATCACTAATTGTTGTTGGTTTTCAGTAACTACTTAGTGTCTGATTCTTTGCAACCCATGGACTGCAGCACCCCAGGCTTCCCTGTCCTTCACTAACTCCAGGAGTTTGCTCAAATTCATGCCCTTTGAATTGGTGATGCTATCAAACCATCTCAGCCTCTGCCACCCTCTTCTCCTTTTTACCTTCAGTTTTTCCCAGCATAAGGGTCTTTTCCAATGAGTCAGCTCTCCACATCAGTTGGCCAAAGTATTAGAGCTTCAGCTTCAGCATCAGTCCTTCGAGTGACTATTCAGAGTTGATTTCCTTTACTATTGACTGGCTGGATCTCTGTGCAGTTCAAGGAACTCTCACAATTCTTCTCCAGCACCACAATTCAAAGGTATTAGTTCTATGCCATTCAGCCATCCTTATGGTCCAACTCTCACATCCATACATGATTACTGGAACAAAACATAGCTTTGACTATATGGTCCTTTGTCAGCACGGTGATCTCTTTGCTTTTTAATATACTTTCTAGGTTTGTCATAGCTTTCCAAGGAGCAAGCATCATTTATTTTCATAGCTGCTGTTACCATTTGCAGTGATTTTGGAGCCCAAGAACAGAAAATCAGTCACTGCTTCCATTTGTCCCCCTTCTATTTGCCATGAAGTGATGAGACTAGATGCCATGATCTTGGTTTTTTGGATGTTAAGAAGTTTTATGCCAGCCTTTTCACTCTCCTCTTTTACCCACATCAAGAGGTTCTTTAGTTCCTCTTCATTTTCTGCCGTTAGAGTGGTATCATCTGCATATCTGAGGTTGTTGACACTTTTCCTGGCAAGCTTGACTCTAGCTTGCAATTAACCCAGCTTGGCATTTTGCATAATGTACTCTGCTTATAAGTTTTAAAAAATGGGGTATAGCTAACATACAGCCTTGGTATAGTCCTTTCCCAATTTTGAACCAGTTACTTGTTCCATGTAAGGTTCTAACTGTTGCTTCTTGACCTGCATACATTTTTGAGGAGATAGGTAAGGTGGTCTGATAGTCTTGTCTCTTGAAGAATTTTCCACAGTTTGCTGTGATCTACACAGTTAAAGGCTTCAGTGTAGTCAATGACACACTAGTAGATGTTTTTCTGGAATTTATTTGCTTTCACTACGATCCAGTGAATGGTGGCAATTTGATCTCTGTGCCTATTCTAAACCCAGCTTGTACATCTGAAAGTTCTCAGTTCATGTACTACAGATGCCCAGCTTGAAAGATTTTGGGCATGACCTTAGACTAACATGCAAAATGAGTGCAATTGTTTAGTAGCTTGAACATTCTTTGCCACTGCCCTTCCTTGAAATTGGAGTAAAAACTCACTTTTGAGTCCTGTGGCCACTGCTGAGTTTCCCAAATTTGCAGGCATATTGAGTGCAGCACTTTAACTGCATCATCTTTTAGGATTTGAAATAGCTCACCTGGAATTCCATCACCTCCACTGTCTTTGTTTATAATAATACTTATTACAGCCCACTTGGCTTCAAACTCCAGGATGTCTGGCTCTAGGTGAGTGACCACATCATTGTGGTTATCTGGGTCTGTAAGACTTTTTTTGTACAGTTCTTCTGTGTATTCTTGACACCTCTCTTAATCTCTCCTGTTTCTGTTAGGTCACTATTGTTTTTGTCCTTTACCATGCCCATGTTTGCATGAAATGTTCCCTTGATATCTCCAGTTTTCTTGAAGAGATCTCTAGTTCTTCCCATTCTATTGTTTTGCAATAAAGAGCTAATGATCTGAACTATAGTCAGCTCCAGGTCTTGTTTTTACTGACTGTATAGTGCTTCTGTATCTTTGGCTACAAAGAACATAATCAATCTGATTTTGGTACTGACCATTTTGTGATGTTCATGTGTAGAGTCATCTCTTGTGTTGGAAGATGGTGTTCGCTATGACCAGTGTATTCTCTTGATAAAGCTGTTAGCCTTTGCCCTGCTTCTTTTTGTACTCCAAAGTCAAACTTTTCTGTTACTGTGAGTATCTCTTGACTTCCTACTTTTGCATTCCAATCCCCTATGATGAAAAAGACATCTTTTTTGGTGTTCTAGAAGGTCTTGTAGGACTCTGTAGAACCGTTCAACTTCATTTTCTTCAGCGTCATTGTTGAGCATAGACTCTGATTACTGTGATGTAAAATGATTTGCCTTGGAAACAAACAGATCACTCTGTCGTTTTTGAGACTGCACTCAAGTACTGCATTTTGGACTCTTAACTACAAGGGCTTCTCCATTTCTCTAAGTGGTTCTTGTCCACAGTAGCAGATATCATGGTCACCTGAATTAAACTTGCTCATTCCTGTCCATTTTAGTTCACTGATTCCTAAGATGTTAATGTTCACTCTTGCCATTTCCTGCTTGACTACCTACAATTTACCTTGGTTCATAGACCTAACATTCCAGGTTCCTATGCAATATTGTTCTTTACAGCATCAAACTTTCACCCCCAGATCCATCCACAACTGAGCGTCATACTTTGGGCCAGCCTCTTCATTCTTTCTGGAGCTTTTATTAATTGCCGTCTACTCTTCCCCAGTAGTATATAGGATATCTTCTAACCTGAGGGAATTCATCTTTCATTGTAAAATTTTTGGCCCTTTTATACTGTTCATAGGGTTCTCAAATCAAGAATACTGGAGAGACTTGCCATTCCTTCTTCCAGTGAACCATGTTTTATCAGAACTCTCCACTATGACCCATCTGTCCTGGGTGGCCCTGCATGGCATGGCTCATAGCTTCATTGAGTTACACAAGCCCCATTGCCACAAGGCTGTGATCCATGAAGGAGGCCATTGATAGATATGTATTTATTGTCATTTTAAACCTTGTTTTCCAGTTGATTTTATGTTTTTCCTTGTTCCTGTTTCTTTTTGTCCTTTTCCTTTGTATTATGCTTGTGTTCTCTTACTTTTGGTTTTTGTGACTCTATTATATGTTTTCTGCAGTTACTCCTTTTTACAAGTACGACTCCTTTCTACGTCTACTTTGTTTAGACTGATAGTCATAAAAATTAAAACACATTCTATAAACAAAATCTACATTTTTACTCTCCTTCCCCACATATATGATATAATTTTATGCCCTCTTTTACATCTTCATGTTTATGATTTTGCTCTTCATTATGGTTATCACGTTCAAAATAGTTTTTTTTTTTTTAATCTATGCTTGTTTGTTTGAATGAATTACTTTCTAATTGTGGCTTACTCTTTTCTATAGATTCTTGGTTCTTTTCTATTTAGAGACGTCCTTTCAATATTTCTTTTAGGATAAGTTTAGTATTCCTGTACTCCTTTAGTTTTTGCTTGTCTGAGAAATACTTTCTCTCTTCTTCTATACTAAGTAATAGTTTTGCTGGTTACAGTAGTCTTGGTTGAAAAATTTTCCCTTTAAGACTTTGAATGTATCTTTGTACTCTTTTCTGACCTGCAACATTTCTACATAGGAGTCAGCTGATAGCCTTATGGGGGTTCACTTTTAATTAACCCTTTTTTATTATTGCTGCCTTTGAATGCTGCCTTTGTCTTTAACTTTTGCCATTTTAGTTATAGTATGTCTTGGGGGAATTCTCTGGCAGTGCAGTAGTTGAGACTGTGCTTCCAGTGAAGGGGTGGGGATTCAATCCCTGGTCAGAGAAATAAGATCTCATAGGCTGCATGGTACAGCCAAAAAATAAATAAATAAAAAATTTTAAATAAAATTGAAAAAATTTATTGGTGAAGGTCTGTTTGGGTTCACTTTGTTTGAGACCTTCTTTTTTCTGATGCCTGGATATGTTTCCTTCTTTAGGGTTGGGAAGTTTTCAGCAATAACTTCTTCAAATACATTTTTGATCCCCTTTTTCTTTCCTTCTGGAATCCCTGTTATGCTTAGCTTGGCATGCTTTATATTATTCTGTAGGTTTCTTATATTGCTTTCATTGTTTGCATTTGGCTTTCTGTCTGCTGTTCTTAGTTGCAGCACATGGGATCTTTAGTTGTGACATTCAGGATCTATTTCCCTAACCAAGGATCAAACCTGGGTCCCCTGCATTGGGAGTTCAGAGTCTTAGCCACTGGACCACCAGGGAAGTACCCGTCTGCTCTTCTCTTTGGGTGATTTCCATTATTCTATCTTCTAGATCACTTATTTGATTTTCTGTATTATTCAATCTGTTATTCATTACCTTTAGCTCAGCTTTTGTTTCAGCAAATAGATTTTCTAATTTTTCTTGGCCACTATATGTTTTCTAGTTCCTTTTTAGAGTAATCTGCATTTTATTAATATTCTTTCTTAAGTCCTTCAGTATTTTCATTATATCCTTTTTAAAAAGTGCCTATCAGACTTAAGTGAAAGTCTCTCAGTCATGTCCGATTCTTTGCAACCCCATAGACTATACAGTCCATGGAATTCTCTAGGCCAGAATACTGGAGTGGGTAGCTGGTCCCTTCTCCAGGGGATCTTCCCAACCCAGGGATTGAACCCAGGTCTCTCACATGAAGGCAGATTCTTTATGGCTGAGCCACAAGGAAAGCCGAAGAATACTGGAGTGGGTAGCCTATCCCTTCTCCGGTGGCTCTTCCCAATCCAGTAATCAAACTTGGGTCTCCTGCATTGCAGGTGGATATGCTACCAACTGAGCTATCAGAGTAGCCACCTGCCAAGGGGGCTTCTCCAGCAAGAGTCCTGGAGTGAGTAGCGTTTCCCATCTCCAGGGGATCTTCCCGACCCAGGGATTGAACCCAGGTCTCCCGCATTTGCAGGCAATTAGACTTAAATGGTCTGTTTTATTCCTTCTTTCAGGCATTGCTTGATCTTGTAATATGGAGTGGTTCTTGTGCTTCATTTTTGCTTATATTTCTTTTACTATATGTGTCTAGCAGAAAAAAAATTACTGTTCTGAGAGGACTGTCTTTATATGGGAGCATCCCAATGTAGCCTATGCGGGGTTAATATTTTTGGTGTGAGGTCTTTTTTTAGTATGGATGCCTCCCACCTCTTTCCTCAGTTTGTGCTGGCTATTATCCCCTTCATAAGGGGTGTGACTTCTGTTGTGGTGACCAAAAGCCTTCACTGGATGTTGAGTGAATTCTCTTTGCTGTGTGATTGTAACAGCCCTTTCAGGGGAAGAGTCTCCTCCTTAGTTATTGGAGTAGAAGTCTCCAGATCTGTTTTTGAGTTGCAGTGTGAGATGGGTGGAATATTGGAGTGCTCCCACTGGGAATGGAGCTACTGAATATCCCTCCAATGAAGCTGTCTACCAGGATGTGAGCTTATGGTGTTGCCCGTCACCCATTGTATGGACTCACAAAGTATACAGTTTGGACACTGACAGCCCCACCTCAACCATGGGAATGCTGGCAATTGGTCCTCGTGTCCCTAAGGCATTTTATAAAGCCATAATGTACATCCGTAGGCTCAAATCCACTGAAGTCAGATTACTAGGACTGTTTTCAGTAGTCCTACATCTGGACACTCCTTGGGAGTTAGAGAGACAGCCCAGACCCTGGCCCAGCCCTGCCTCCATGTGCATGCACCCATGAAACCTACAGCTTCTAAGGTCTGAGCCGTCTCAGTCATGGGAGCATTGTTCACAAGGATGTCCTGAAGATGCTGAGTTTCCAAAGCCAGCAGTGGTAAATCTGTGGATCACACTGGCATAGGGAGAAGCCTCAGATTTCAGCCCTGCTTCTTAATTTGCATGGCCCCTAGGAGTCAGCTCTGATTTCAGCCCTGCCACTGGGCATTTGCATATTCCCAGAGCTCATAGAGGTAGTGCTAAGCCAGATGAGAGTGCTTGTAGAAAGAGGTTGCTATGGTAGGCCCATCCTTTTCTTTGCTTGTATGTGCATTAACAATAGGGTTTCAATGGTGGCACCATGCCCGTTATGAGCATACCTATAATGAGACTGCTGTGGTGGGCTCTACTCCTTCCTTTGCGTGCACCTCAACAATGGCACCATGGCAGGCCCCGGCTTCTTCGGTGTACCCTCTGGGTTGCAGCACTACCACACTCTAACCCCTTTAGGCTGTCTCTGCACAGCTAACCCCAGTCCTGTCCCAGATCTGTCCTCTATGGCTTGAGTTTCAGCACCTGGCCCCTGCCTGTACCAGTGGACGCACATCCCAGGTTTGGGGGTGCAGGGTGGACCATCTGTGCAGGTCTTCCTCTGCTCTGTCTGCTGCAAGCCCATTGCTGTGCTCTCCTCTAAGCTTCTGAAGCTCCCTTTCCCCCCCAGTCTGTCTCTGCATGGTGAAGGGGTCTTTCCAGGGTGCAAGAATATTTCCTTTTTTGTAGCTCTCTCCCAATGGGGCAGGGCCCTTCCCAGATTTTTTTTTTTTCCTACTACCCAGTTATGTGGAGATCATTCTTGCATTTCTGGGATTCTAAGGTCTTCTGCCAGTGTTCAGTAGGTATTCTGTGAGAACTGTCCCATGCGTAGGTGCATTTTTAGATGCGAGAGGAGGTGAACTCTGTGTCCTTGTATCCCATCATCTTGACTGGAGTTCCCCCAACAGCTTATTTTCAATAGGCTGTTCCAATGTTCTCAAGACTGGGCCTTTCCTGCTTTCACCATTGTCACTGCTGGCTTTTAAAAACTGAGCTACCAGTTTCATTACAGAGATGAGCGTCCATGATGTGGAACAGCTGTGTGGTCCATATGCCTTCATTATCTTAACTGTGTTCCTCAATCTTTTCATGATTTGTGGAAGATAAAATTATGGCCACCAAAAATATCTACCCTCTAGTCCCCAAGAAACTGTAAATACGTTCAATGGTAAAGAATCTGCCTGCAATGCAGACAACCGCCTGCAATGCGGGAGACCCGCTTTCAATCCCTGGGTTGAGAAGATCCCCTGGAGAAGGGTATGGTTGCATAACCCACTCCAGTATCCTTATCTGGAGAATTGATGGGCAGAGGAGCCTGGCAGGCTATAGTTCATAGGGTCACAAAGAGTCAGACCTGACTGAGCCACTAGCACTCATTTTCACATGGCAAAAGAGTTTTCAGGTGTAATTCATGTTAAAGATCTTAATATAGGGAGATGAGCTTGGATCATTTGGATCTAAGGCAATCACTGCTGCTGCTGATGGGTCCTTAAAAGCAGAAAATTTTCAGGAGCTGGAGTAAGAAAGAATGCAATAGCAGCAGCAGAAATTAGAAAGTTGCAGAATATAAGAAGGAATCATATGTCACTACTAGTATGAAGGTAGAAATGGGAGCTGGGAGAGAGGGGCAATGCTCAGAGAAACTTAGAAGCTAAGAGAAGTTCCCAGAAGAATGTCAGCAGAGAAACGGAACCTCGGCCCTGTAATTGGAAGGAACTGTATTCTGCCAACAGGCTGAATGATTCTAGACACTTCAGAAAAGAGGCCAGGCTGGCAAACACTTGATTTCAGTCTTATGAGAGACCCAAAGTAGAGTCCAGCCAAGCCTATCCGGACTTCTGACAGAGCTGCAAGTTAATAAGTTTGCCTGGTTTTAAGTTATGAATTTTGTGGTAATTTCTTATGGCAGAAATAGGAAACTAATATATCATCTTTATCTACTTTGAAACCCCTGAAGGATAGAGTCCAAGCCTTCTATGAATTCACCTTCGGCATCTGGTGGGGAAAAGCCAGTCACTTGGACAATGGAGGAGGAGCTTTTCCACCTCCTGACTAACTACAAAGTGTGAAGCGACACTCCCTCTCCCATCCCACTCTGTCTGGTCCTAGTACCCAGATGATCCCAGGAAACAGCACGGGCCACTCAACAACTCTTCACATCCGTCAGATGACAGCAGGGGTGGACCTGGGTCTTAATTTTTTCAAGAGCTGTTCATTTCTCTTTTTAATTTGGGGCTGTACTGCATGTTTGTTGCTGGCAGGGTTTTGCTCTAGTTGCCAGGAGTGGGGCTGTCCTGTAGTTGCGATGTGCAGGCTTCCCATCGTGGCGGCTTCTCTGCTTGTGGGGCTTCTGCTCTAGGTACACAGGCTCAGTAGCTGTGGCTCCCAGGCTCTCGAGCACAGGCTCAATAGTTGTGGGGCAAGACTCTGCTGCATGTGAGATTTTCCCGGATCAGGGATTGAACCTGTGCCTCCTGCGAGAGACAGGGAGAGAATTGGCAGGCAAATTCTTTACCACTGAGCCACCAGGAAAATCCTGGGTCTCCTTTCTTAAGCCAGTAATGGTGTAAGAAAGAATGACCTGGACATGGAGTGGTTTCAGGATTTAAAAGAAGCAAGACTGTTGCTTGAAGTGAAGTGAAGTGAAGTCGCTCAGTCGTGTTCGACTCTTTGCGACCCCATGGACTGTAGCCTACCAGGCTCCTTCGTCCCTGGGATTCTCCAGGCAGGAATACTGGAGTGGGTCACCATTTCCTTCTCCAGGAGATCTTCCCAACCCAAGGATTGAACCTGGGTCTCCCGTATAGCAGGTAGATGCTTTACCATCTGAGCCACCAGGGAAGCTTAAAACCAGTCATATGGGCAGAAGTTTTTCTAATTATGTAAGAACTAATTTTTTTTTTTCTTTTCATTGGTCAGGGTGTGGTACCCATTTCCCAAGCTCCACCTCATGTGGCTCAGTAGGAGCAGGAGTGATCCGTACAGTTGGACCAGGTGTGTATTAGTATGCCCAAGGACATACTGAGCTGCTCTCTGAGGCTATTTTAGGCTGTGACCTTGGCCAACCCTCTCCTCTGGCCTGGATCTCAGGCTTCATTATAATTTATCCATCATCCTTACCCCATCACATAAATTAACTTCCTTATCTAAGGCCAGTTTGGTAGCACCTAATGCAAGAAGGGTTGGAAGAGGGTGTTTGCTATGACCAGTGCATTTTCTTGGCAAAACTCTATTAGTCTTTGCCCTGCTTCATTCCGCATTCCAAGGCCAAATTTGCCTCTTACTCCAGGTGTTTCTTGACTTCCTACTTTTGCATTCCAGTCCCCTATAATGAAAACGACATCTTTTTCTGGGTGTTAGTTCTAAAAGATCTTGTAGGTCTTCATAGAACCATTCAACTTCAGCTTCTTTAGCGTTACTGGTTGGGGCATAGACTTGGATAACTGTGATGTTGAATGGTTTGCCTTGGAAATGAACAGAGATCATTCTGTCATTTTTGAGATTGCATCCAAGTACTGTATTTCGGACTCTTTTGTTGACCATAATGGCTACTCCATTTCTTCTGAGGGATTCCTGCCCGCAGTAGTAGATATAATGGTCATCTGAGTTAAATTCACCTATTCCAGTCCATTTTAGTTCGCTGATTCCTAGAATGTCGACGTTCACTCTTGCCATCTCTTGTTTGACCACTTCCAATTTGCCTTGAGTCATGGACCTGACAACAGTGTCAGATTTTATTTTAGGGGGCTCCAAAATCACTGCAGCTGGTGACTGCAGCCATGAAATTAAAAGACGCTTACTCCTTGGAAGAAAAGTTATGTCCAACCTAGATAGCATATTCAAAAGCAGAGACATTACTTTGCCAGCTAAGGTTCATCCAGTCAAGGTTATGGGTTTTCCAGTAGTCATGTATGGATGTGAGAGTTGAACTGTGAAGAAAGCTGAGTGCCGAAGCATTGATGCTTTTAAACTGTGGCATTGGAGAAGACTCTTGAGAGTCCCTTGGACTGCAAGGAGATCCAACCAGTCCATTCTGAAGGAGATCAGTCCTGGGATTTCTTTAGAAGGAATGATGCTAAAGCTGAAAGTCCAGTACTTTGGCCACCTCATGCGAAGAGTTGACTCATTGGAAAAGACTCTGATGCTGGGAGGGATTGAGGGCAGGAGGAGAAGGGGATGACCGAGGATGAGATGGCTGGATGGCATCACGGACTCGATGGACGTGAGTCTGAGTGAAGTCCGGGATTTGGTGATGGACAGGAAGGCCTGGCGTGCTGCAGTTCATGGGGTCGCAAAGAGTCAGACACGACTGAGCAACTGAACTGAATGCAAGAAGGAGATGAAAGTTAAGATTGGACTACCTACTTATTATCTCCTTTCTGTGAGGACCAGAGTATCACTATAAGAGAACTGGGAGACGGATAGAGTGCAGAACTCAAAAAAACATAGTCAATTTAGTCCTGTTGTGTTGTGTCTAGTTGGAAGAATTTGTGTGTGTGTGTGTTGTGTATGTGAGTGTATGCATAAAGGGAGAAAGATAATGTATCTATATAGAGTGTGAAAATACCCTGCTAAGTTGATTTGCCTAAGATAGAGGAAAATAAATAATAAATAGCTTGTTCCTTTAGATGGGGGAATGGTTTGAGGCCAGAGTGAAGGGAGCTTTTAATGTAATAGGCTTAGACATTTGAATTTTGTTTCACAGATAATGGGGAAATTGATCTGTGTAGATTAAAGAATTGATTCCTTGGGAACTTTGAATGGAAATTGCATTTTGCTTTTGTTTGTTTCAGAGAAGTCTATTTGAGTGTTTTCAAATCATTCAAAGTTTTGTAAACTTTTCATCTACACAGAACAAAACCAATTCGAGTCTGTACAACAAATATTCCCATACACTAGATATTCATAGACAATCTAGGATAAATTGTGGCATTCATGGTATAAATGACAGCACTGTGTATTTTATAGGACTTGGAAGCTAACTATCAAAAATCTGGTTATCTTGGTTTTGGTGCTAACTATTCAGTTAGAGAAAGGACACAGTAATTTTACATGTTTACAGTTTCTCAGGGATTAGAGGGTAGATATCTTGGGTGGCTATAAATTTAGCTGAAGAGAGTTAGATGAAGATTAATGCAGCTAAGATTTCATCAGTGTTAGGAAGAGGTACGTGACCATGGGAATAGAAGTCTCCAGGAGTCCCTGGAAGTTGTAGGAGGCTAAATGCATCACTACAGTGTAGGCTGGGTACAGGCTACTACATCTGAATATGAGAAGAAAGGATGCCTTTGAAACTGAATGGAGAGCATTGGTTATAGAAATGACTACATCATACGTGATACCACAGAATATTTATATTATACATTGTCTTCACATTGTAACATCCACATCAATCATCTGTGAGACAATTCTAATAATTTTGAGTATATATTTACTATAACATTAATATATATATATATATATATATATATATAAACCAAGAGGCACTTCCAGTAATTCTGGCCAAAAAGGAGCATCATTATAGTGTCTAAGCTAAAAAATAATAAAAATAAATACAATTTATCTAATATCTTTTTCTGTACAGATTCTACTTTTTACAAAACATTTATCAGTCATTAACTAAATCACTTAACAAATACTTGTTACAGGACAATACAAAGTATTGCTACATATATTAAGTGCAAGATACAGGTGAGAAGACAATATTTATTTCAACTGCAAAATGATCACTTAAGTTCAATGCTTCATTCTCTTGTTTTTAAAAGTTGATAAATTTGGAAAGTTATTAATAAACATATTCAGGTTTGTCAAGATTGATGAGCATTATATTGTTAAAAATCATCCTGTACAAATGACATCCCTTAAAGTGTTACTTTGGTAGTTATTTGAAAATATTGCTTTCTAGGAATGCTAAATTAAAATAATCCAATACTCTGGTTTAAAAATAATACAGAGACAAATATTTGGGACATGCTAATTTGAACTTTCCAATGAAAGTTTTTGTCAGGAAGAGGTAATGACTGATCAGAGCAACTGCCCCACCAAGAATCACAACATATTTTAACACCAAAACCCAAATCAATTTAACCAAACCAGTCAAAACCCAAAATACTCTGAGTTAAAGTTCTTTCAGTTGCATATCTTAATATTATTATAAAAACCAGGGAGAGTCTTGTTTTCATTATTTTGCATTGCAAATTTCAGAATATCTGAAGGAGCACCAATTTCATTTTGTGATTTGTATGACAAAAAAATCTATAGGAAGAAATATTAGGGGGTAATTGGAATTAGAGATAATTTATTTCCAGTGCTTGTCAACTAACACACTATTCTTGTTGAAATAGAAACAGTATGCATTCTTCTGTGAGAATGTATTAGGAAATGAACTGACATTCATAAATGGCAAAAACTGCACCAGTTAAGCAAATATAGCAAAATATCCCATGCACATATTTTTACAGAGTATTAAAATAGTGACTTTTTAAAACTAATTAACAAATATATACTTAACATCAGACCATTGAAACTCCACTGACAGGTGATAAATAGATATGTCAGGGTTGTTATTTAAAGATAGAAATACTGTAGTATTGGATTATGCTTATACATAGCTAAAATGAAATATCTGGTATAATATGCACTTTTGAGTCATAAATATAATCAACTTTCAAAAGAAAAATGATGGAAAATTCTATCAACTAACTGATATATTTGGTGATGGACAGGAAGGCCTGGCGTGCTGCAGTTCATGGGGTCGCAAAGAGTCAGACACGACTGAGCAACTGAACTGAATGCAAGAAGGAGATGAAAGTTAAGATTGGACTACCTACTTATTATCTCCTTTCTGTGAGGACCAGAGTATCACTATAAGAGAACTGGGAGACGGATAGAGTGCAGAACTCAAAAAAACATAGTCAATTTAGTCCTGTTGTGTTGTGTCTAGTTGGAAGAATTTGTGTGTGTGTGTGTTGTGTATGTGAGTGTATGCATAAAGGGAGAAAGATAATGTATCTATATAGAGTGTGAAAATACCCTGCTAAGTTGATTTGCCTAAGATAGAGGAAAATAAATAATAAATAGCTTGTTCCTTTAGATGGGGGAATGGTTTGAGGCCAGAGTGAAGGGAGCTTTTAATGTAATAGGCTTAGACATTTGAATTTTGTTTCACAGATAATGGGGAAATTGATCTGTGTAGATTAAAGAATTGATTCCTTGGGAACTTTGAATGGAAATTGCATTTTGCTTTTGTTTGTTTCAGAGAAGTCTATTTGAGTGTTTTCAAATCATTCAAAGTTTTGTAAACTTTTCATCTACACAGAACAAAACCAATTCGAGTCTGTACAACAAATATTCCCATACACTAGATATTCATAGACAATCTAGGATAAATTGTGGCATTCATGGTATAAATGACAGCACTGTGTATTTTATAGGACTTGGAAGCTAACTATCAAAAATCTGGTTATCTTGGTTTTGGTGCTAACTATTCAGTTAGAGAAAGGACACAGTAATTTTACATGTTTACAGTTTCTCAGGGATTAGAGGGTAGATATCTTGGGTGGCTATAAATTTAGCTGAAGAGAGTTAGATGAAGATTAATGCAGCTAAGATTTCATCAGTGTTAGGAAGAGGTACGTGACCATGGGAATAGAAGTCTCCAGGAGTCCCTGGAAGTTGTAGGAGGCTAAATGCATCACTACAGTGTAGGCTGGGTACAGGCTACTACATCTGAATATGAGAAGAAAGGATGCCTTTGAAACTGAATGGAGAGCATTGGTTATAGAAATGACTACATCATACGTGATACCACAGAATATTTATATTATACATTGTCTTCACATTGTAACATCCACATCAATCATCTGTGAGACAATTCTAATAATTTTGAGTATATATTTACTATAACATTAATATATATATATATATATATATATATATAAACCAAGAGGCACTTCCAGTAATTCTGGCCAAAAAGGAGCATCATTATAGTGTCTAAGCTAAAAAATAATAAAAATAAATACAATTTATCTAATATCTTTTTCTGTACAGATTCTACTTTTTACAAAACATTTATCAGTCATTAACTAAATCACTTAACAAATACTTGTTACAGGACAATACAAAGTATTGCTACATATATTAAGTGCAAGATACAGGTGAGAAGACAATATTTATTTCAACTGCAAAATGATCACTTAAGTTCAATGCTTCATTCTCTTGTTTTTAAAAGTTGATAAATTTGGAAAGTTATTAATAAACATATTCAGGTTTGTCAAGATTGATGAGCATTATATTGTTAAAAATCATCCTGTACAAATGACATCCCTTAAAGTGTTACTTTGGTAGTTATTTGAAAATATTGCTTTCTAGGAATGCTAAATTAAAATAATCCAATACTCTGGTTTAAAAATAATACAGAGACAAATATTTGGGACATGCTAATTTGAACTTTCCAATGAAAGTTTTTGTCAGGAAGAGGTAATGACTGATCAGAGCAACTGCCCCACCAAGAATCACAACATATTTTAACACCAAAACCCAAATCAATTTAACCAAACCAGTCAAAACCCAAAATACTCTGAGTTAAAGTTCTTTCAGTTGCATATCTTAATATTATTATAAAAACCAGGGAGAGTCTTGTTTTCATTATTTTGCATTGCAAATTTCAGAATATCTGAAGGAGCACCAATTTCATTTTGTGATTTGTATGACAAAAAAATCTATAGGAAGAAATATTAGGGGGTAATTGGAATTAGAGATAATTTATTTCCAGTGCTTGTCAACTAACACACTATTCTTGTTGAAATAGAAACAGTATGCATTCTTCTGTGAGAATGTATTAGGAAATGAACTGACATTCATAAATGGCAAAAACTGCACCAGTTAAGCAAATATAGCAAAATATCCCATGCACATATTTTTACAGAGTATTAAAATAGTGACTTTTTAAAACTAATTAACAAATATATACTTAACATCAGACCATTGAAACTCCACTGACAGGTGATAAATAGATATGTCAGGGTTGTTATTTAAAGATAGAAATACTGTAGTATTGGATTATGCTTATACATAGCTAAAATGAAATATCTGGTATAATATGCACTTTTGAGTCATAAATATAATCAACTTTCAAAAGAAAAATGATGGAAAATTCTATCAACTAACTGATATACACAAAGAAAACATCTTTAGATAATTACTTTTAATTTCACATTAAACTATATGAATATTTTGCTATTATATGGCAAGAAAAATTACTAGATTAAAAAAAAAATCCCTCCCTTCATAAAGTATTCAAGCAGCTAAGGGCTAGTTCACATTGCAAAATGTGTGTGTAAGTGCTGATTGTAAAAGGAAGTCAGGGTTGAAATATGGATCCATTAAGTCCCTTTGCTCTAGAGTAACTAAGAACTAAATTGGTTTGCCACAAAAAAGATGGAGAGGGGTCCTGGGATGAGCCTTCAAGTTTTATGCAGGGTTCATTCCCATCCACTGCTTTTTTTTTTTCCTTTTTTCTTTTTTGGTTTTTAGTACCATTGGGCTGCATGATGAAACTAGATGTGGTACATTAAAATGAGGTGAAAGTCCTCTTTCTCCTTATCATTGGAGAAGAGAATTTCTCCTGTACTAATTTTGAGTTAGACAAGTAAAATTGGAGATAAGTTATACTTTTTCCCTATAATTTGACTTTTTTGGTCAAAGAATTTGTATGTTTCATTTGAAATAGGTATTTCTACTTAACAAAAATTTAAAGCATTTGTGCTTTAAAAATATTTTTTAAATTATTTTTATACTTGTGAATTTCAAATTTTAACCTACCATTTGATCAGTCTTGGCAGATGAATGTAGTGTGTGCAGTTTATTGACTGGTCAGTGCTTGCTCTGTGAAAGGTTAGTAAGATTTAATTTTTCTCAGTCATGAAGATAAGTATTTGGGTTCTTAACTGTGTTAGAATTTAGTGAAATACAATCTACATTAGTAAATCATTTATCTTAAAACAAGGGCTTCCCCTCCTAGCTCAGTTGGTAAATAATCTGTCTGCAGTGCAGAAGACCCTGGTTTGATCCCTGGGTCAGGAAGGTCCCCTGGAGAAGGAAATGGCAACCCACTCTAGTATCCTTGCCTGGAAAATCCCATATACAGAGGACCCTGGTGGGCTGCAGTCCACGGGATCACAGAGTTGGGCACACCTGAGCGACTAACATTTATCTTAAAACAACCTAAACCTAAATTGCTAGACAATGCATTTCTCTTTCTTGGGGTAATTCAGACTCTATACCCTAAATCTAATTAAATTATGGGAACTAAATTTATTTTTATCTATTTCATGTATTTATTGGACTCTTCATAAAATATTTTCCTCCCTGAGGCCCACAGAGTATTGGAAAAAGAATTAAATATTTTTTCTAGTATTCTGTTACATAATAGTAGTTCTGACTATAGCAAAACATTTACCATCTCTACACTATGAAATATAATTTTGTGGGTTTCATATTAATTGATTAAAAATGTAAAAAGCTTTGTTTCAAATACTGAAATTTAATATTCTTGATAGGAGGTATGTATGATGACTTAATATTATTCTCTTTGAAGCATTTTTTGTTTGAATTATGTGCATGATTGAAGAATCACTTCTTAATGTGAAACAATTGAGAACATTTGTCTGAACGTGGATATCAATAATAAGGCTTTCCTTTTCTTCTTCGCTCCACAACTCCTCAGGGAAGTAGAAATCTATGATTCCAATGCCTAACAATATAATCAACCTTATAAGTATAACGGGGAAAATAACTAGCTGCCTTTAGATGGGGAATCTGGATCCGTAAGAGCCCCATATGGTCTTACCGTATGGAATATAAAAATAATTTATACCAGATCAGTATTTTTTGGATCATGATATTGAATTCAACCAGCTAAATAATGCCTTAATCTTCAGTTTTCTATATTCAAACATATTTAGCAAAAAAATGTTCAATTATTTTTGGTCACCATTATTAACCTGCTGTTACAATGATTTGATAGTGTGAACATAAAGATCGATTCAGATGAGGTAAAAGCAGCATCATTTTAACAAATGAAATGTGTTAGATGGCAGTAAAAATTAGCTACCATCTCTGGTGCATAATATAGATTGAAAAACATGTTCTTGTTCTTCCCAAGCCATGGCTAACGAGTGACAAAGCACAAATGCTTATGCAAACCTCAATGCAAATTCCTTATCTAAAGCCCTGCTTGTTCTTTGACTCAGTGCTTATAGTTCATTACTTTATCCCCAAATTCACAATAAGAATTTGAGTATTTTCTGGAGGAACAAATAAATATAAGACCTAAAACTGGTATATTTCCCTCTGATTAGAAACGCTAAGCCTAGTTTAATTCCAGAATGTTTGTCACCTAAAATGGCCAATTGTTCTGTTTTGGCAGGGGAAATGGCAACCCACTCCAGTATTCTTGCCTGGAGAATCCCAGGGATGGGGGAGCCTGGTGGGCTGCCGTCTATGGGGTCACACAGAGTCGGACACGACTGAAGTGACTTAGTAGCGGGGGGAGCGTGGTCATGCAGTGCAGCACGTGGGATCTTTCTTTGCCGACCAGGGAATGAACCCACACCACACCCTCCTGCATTGGAAGCGTGGAGTCTTAACCACTGGGCCACCAGGAAAGCCCCTGGTCTCCTAGAGTTCCATTTGGGTGGACAGACAGTATCAGCAAGGTCATAGTTTTATTTCATAGAGAAATGAATGACCTAGAACAATGGTTATGCAGTATTCTGCTACATGTTAGGAGAGAAGGCAGATGAAAGGAATTCAGTTTGGTCTGAGAATATACAGATGTTGTAGTGCTCAGATATCGGGAAGTGAGCTGTTAGCATTTGAAATTTTATTTTTTTCCCACACTCACTAGCTGATTATTATATGGAGAATTTTATTCACTCTAGACTATGAAAGTGTACAGACTCTGTTTTACTGGCGCCTTCTGCCAGTTTGAAAAAAGGAAAAGTATTAAGCAGGAATCAGACTTAGAATGGAAGAGTAGGATTATGAGACCCTTATTGTGGCTTTCACTATTATTTTAGAAATTTTGTAAATGACAAGGACAGTAGAGATCCCTATCCTAACATGAAAGCACCCAAAATACCTCCTAAAGCAGAAATGTTTTTTTGACTCATCATTTGCCAGTTGTTCGTAACACAAATAGCTCACATTTGTAAAGCAGTTGTTTCAAACTTTAGTCTTTATTTACAATGATAATTTTCATATCTTTATTACTTAGAAAATAATTTATATTTTTTTCATCATTTAAACAAAGAATAGGCCTGAGTCTCATGCCTTTTGCACAGCTTTTCCCTTCAATGAAAGTTCTCTGGGAAGGAGACACGGGACACTGCGGATCTTAGAGAGGCAAGGGCGTGAGGAAATGACAATACATACGTGCAATTAAGCCGACTTGACATACGATGCCTTATCTTTAGTTTTACTGGGACTGCAATGGTTAGGATTTGTTCTGGAGTTCCATCAAAACAGAACAGACATAATGGGGATTTTTGTGATTAGAAAGTAGATATTTTCTTAAACATAACATGAGGAAATTCCTTCACTTCTCAGATGAAGACCAACATAGATAAATCTCTGAGCTACTGTCTTCATTTTCGACTAAGAGCAAAACCAGGTCTTATGTAAATTACAAAAACAAATTATAGTTTAAAAATATGCTAAAGTGGTGTTTTCACCAAGGAAACGATATATCCTCAGGGTTGACTTAGATTGATAACCAGAAAGACATTCTATCAGCATGCAGGAAATGATATTGGTGACACATTTAGTATACCTGGTCTTTTACTGAACAGAGAGTGACCACAAGCATCAAGGTCACCAATTCCTACTTTTCCTACCATTAACTTCATGGCTCTCCATACGATTCTCCTTTTCTGTAAGAGGGCTAGACATTCCTTCATTTGTAAGACCTGAGTTTATCTAATGGCACCTATAATTAGGCTCATATAAAAATGTAGTAAATTGCAACAAATACACTGGCACCACAGGAAGTAAGCTTTGGAGCTGGAAGGGAACACTGTAATATTGCTGTCGCCAAGGACAGGGAGACCATCACTAGCAGAAAGTATCTTTTCATGTCCCTCGGCATCCTTTGGGATGTAGGTGGGGAGAGTAGGAAAGTCACACACTTAGTGAATCTCCATTCCTTTTTTGAACTGACTTTTAGCTTTAACACATGGGCAATTTATCTTGGAAGAACAAATGGCTAATCTGCCTGGACTGATAAGCACAGATCTGGAATGAAGAGGTTCTCTCTGCTTTGGCTATCATTATTTCACGTACTTTAAACAAAATGAAAATCAGGCCATGTGCTTAGACGTCTACTCTAGCAGCCAGGTTGGCTCCTAGTTGGGGTTACTGAGCTTTCATGAAACCACCAATACACAGTTATGAATGTAGAAGTATTTTGCCACCATTCAACTTGCTCAACACCTGTTTTTTTTTTCCTCGACTTTTATATTTATGGTATTTGGAGCAGGGGAAAAGAAGATTAGCTTTGTCAAGTAATTAGATACAAGAGGTATGTGAATATAAGTGCTTTTCTAAATCCTTCTGTTGTCCTTCTGTTATCCTTGCAATGAAAGGAAAATAGTTAAATTTGCTTGGGAAATGTATTTGACTCACAGTAAGTTTTGCAAACATAGGGACACACAGGCAATACAAGGGGGAAAAGCTTAGTAAGTCCCATATAATGAAGACCTGGTATTAACTAAAAAAAGAACCTCATTTAGGTAGAATCTACATCCATTTGATCATTTTCATATTTTCCTACTTATTGGGAAAGTTGCCTTGAAACTTAATTTTTGATTGTACTATCTTTGCCTTACTTTAAGAATGCCATGGATTACTGTATAATCATTGCTTTAGAAAGGAAGAATATCCATTTGTGAGAAACAAAGGCATTTCAATGTAAACACTCTTTTCTATGATTTCAGAGGAAATAAGTAGAAATTACAAGTTAGATTTACGTGAAGCTAAGGTTGTTTAGATGATGAACAGGCTTGAATATAGTGCTGTACTGAAGGAAAAGTCATAAGCAAAAAGTCTTGGGAAGAAAGGGACACTGATTATAAACATACGGGATTAAGATGGTCTTTTGCTTGGGAGACACGGATCCAAGAGTTACCCGAAGTTACTTACTAGTGAAAAAACGTCGTTTGCAGCATCCTCATTTAATTGGCATAAAATAACTGTATCAGATGATTATTTAAATTAGAACAGGTAGATGAGTGGGTGTTCATAGACCTCATGCAAATGAACCATCACTCTTACTGGGCTTGGAGATAGCTACAATGTATAAAAATGGTGATTAAAATAGAACTTTATAAAAATGTTTCCCTTTTCCCTTAAAAAAAAAAGTTAACTATCTACAGAAACACAAACAAATCTTTATATTTACATCAAGATAGCTATTAATGACAAATATATCATAATATGAAATAAAATATTGAAAGTGAGTATCAACTTTTTTAAATAGAGGTTTGGCTCACAGCATAAACAAGTGTAGATAAACAAACCAAAAACAAACAAAAAAAAAGACCTTCAATGATAGGCCCAATCCCCCCAAATCCCTCTTGAGTCCTCCCTGCCAAAAGAAACATGACAATGGGCCGGGCTGCAGACACAAGCCACCCCATCACAGCCCTCATGGAATACAACAAGGCTGTCCGTGCAACTTTGGCCAACTAAAAGTCAACCTTCAACGGCCGCCAAGAATCAGGCTTTCACTATGTCAATAAATACCAAGCCCTAGGCTGGGAATTTTCCCCTTCATCTCTCACCATCTGTCCCAGGGTGGGTTTCTGTTTGCCTTCCCTTCTTTTGCTACCACACATTTTGCAGCAAATTAAGACACGGGAGAGCCCAGTGAAGAATCGTTTCCCAGATCTTCTCTGGCTACCTTTTAGAATTCTCACCTGATGAAAAGACCTGACTCCAGCTCCTTCTGAGGTGTTTCTGTGTAAAGAATGCCATCCCCTTCCATGGTGAATTGATCTTAGGTGTATGACAGACATACAGACAGCTCCTACACACTCATCCAGCGACTAGACTGGAAAATGCCTCAGTCTTCCGGGCTTAAGGCTGGGGACAGCAGGAGAACCAGACCTGGGGCCCTGTCCCTCATCCTGCTAATTCCCTCCGTCTGCAGAGGGGCGTCTACTGAAGCCAGAGAGAGGCAGAGATGCTCCAGAGAGCACTTCATCCTGCTGAGTCATCTGCTGCAGCCGTGCTGTGAATGACCACAGCCAATTCTCTCCTTAGGTGCACACGAACGTACACACACCTGAGCATCACTCCTCTCTCTCTCTCACTCACACGCACACAATGTTGGCAGGATGTATCAGAATTGAAACAACGCTCTGGAACTTTCATCCCTCGGGACTAAGACGCTCTTAGTCATAACATCATCATTTGCTGTACTGCTTCTGGGCTAAGCCGCACCATCTCCTTTGTGATTTGTTTTCCTTCATTTTTTTTCCTTTATGATTTATTATATCACAGTGACCACTATATATCTTAATATGAATGTTACTAAATTGTGGGGCCAGGAATCCCAGCTTTCAGTGTGTCTGTGTGTTTGCATGTGTGTCTGTGAATATGTTTTACATGGATCTATGTGAGAGCTTATATACACACACACATATATACTTCTTCTTTTAAAAAAAAAAAAAATCCTTGGAAGCTGGTGTTACAATGTGAAAGCTTCTCTGAGCAAGAGTTTTTTAAATCATGTACCTCACTGTAAAAATAAACACATAAAATGCGAAGAATCCCAAAATGCCGTAGCCATTCGCCCATCTTCTTGTATTTCTACAGTGTTGTGTCTAAGTATTGTGCTGGCTTGAAAAGAGTCTGTGTGACAAGTAACTCTGCTTGGAAACATAGCTCATTCTGCCCATTGTCACTGGTTTGGCTTTGGGGCTGGGGTCTCCTCTCCTTTCTGCTTCCCCTTTCCTTCGTCTTCTTCCCTGATGGCCTGGATCGGTTCTGAGGGATGCTGCTGAGGGGACTGGTCCTCTATGCCCGCCAACCGCTGTTCCTCCTCAATGACTTTCTTCCACATCTTGTGGTTCTGCAGGAGGTGCTGAGTAATTTGACAGTAGACTTTCCTCCTTTTGAAAATTTTCTTTCCTGAGAAAGCACCAAATTAGACTACTTATTTGTGTGTTAAGTACATGGCAGTTTTTCCATCTTATTCAGAGGAGTTAAGTACCAAATGATATGTATACACTTGATGTGTATATCATAATAATCATTTTTGAGAGTAATAAGAGGAAGATGGCAGAAAGCATTACTGTATCCTTGAGATGTACTTTGAACAGTATTTGACATCTGATAATATCCAATACAAGGTTCTGTTTGTATCTTGGAATTATTACTCCCACTCCATTCAGGCTCTCAAGATTTCCACCTAGATTATTGGGATAATTTCTTGTTACATCATTCTTTGCTTTGTCAACCAATTCAACTCATAAAAGTTTTTTTTTTTTTTTTTAAAGACACGTTTGATAGTACTGTTATGCTTCCTGTGGGCTAAAAAAATTAACTTTGAACTCTTAAGCAGCAAGCTTTGATTCCAGTGGTAAGATAGAGAGTAAGCAAATAGGGACAATTATATGAGTTGTACAAAGTCTTTGAAGCGTGGCAGGAAGAGAGGGAAATGACCTAGCTGGGAGGATGCTTCATGATGATGGTGGCTTGGACTAGGATGGGGGTAATGGAAATGCGGTTGCATAGGTAAACGTGAGCTACATTTGTGAGGTATAGTTAATAGGACTTGGCAACTGTGAGGAAGAAAGGGAGGAATCAGAGACAACCCTGAGCTTTCTGATGTGAACAGGGGAGTGACAAGATGAACTGAGAAAGGGGACAATAGGTGAGAAGCAGATTTGAGGAATACGTTGAACATGCAGGGACTGGCAAATCTCCAAGCAGAGAGGGTAAGCAGGCAGCTGTTCTTGTCTAAGCAACCAGATTACAATGTGCCTTCATTTGAGTGATCATCTTAGACATAGGCTGAGAATTTGGAAGTTAGGCAGAGATTCTCATGTTGGACTGTAAACTTCTCCATGGACAGACGTTTTACTAAATGAATTATGTTCTTTTTAGTTTTGTTCCACAGTACAAAGTAAATTGTAGTGTTGACATAATAAAATGATAAACATAATAAAGGTAAGAAAAAGTGGTTCACAGGAAATTCTGATTTGAGACTATTAAAGAGTTAACAATACAAGTTACCAGGATGATCTGCAAGGCAATTTGAGGGTACTTAATGAAACAGTAATGATTTGCCATGTAAAATCTGGAAGGAAAAAGAAGCAAATAGTAACAACAAACAAAGCCAATGGCTATGAGATATGCCATCAACCAAAATTTTTGTGGAAATGCTGATGATTCCTGTAACAATTTTATTATAAATTTTTATCTTGTACTTTATAAAATGTTAAGATCAATTTCAAAAACAGTTCAGAAAAAGGATATTAAATTAAGTTGCTTTTCAACCATAGAGACACATAAGGAAATTAGCTGAATGAATGACAGGGGGAATGGATACAGGTAGTCATAAGCAATAATTTAAAAATATTTTCTATATTAATTATATTATTCATGATATGAATAAGCTTATATTTACCACCTGCTAACTGACAAGCAGGGCTTCCCTAGTGGCTCAGTGGTAAAGAATCCACTTGCAATGCAGGAGATGTCAGTTTGATCTCTGAGTCAGGAAGATCGCCTGGAGAAGGAAATGGCAACCCACTCCAGCATTCTTGCCTGGGAAACCCCATGGACAGAGGAGGCTGGTGGGCTACAGTCCATGGGGGTCGCAAAGAGTAGAACATGACGTAGCAACTGAGCATGACACACAGGAACTGATATGGCGGTTTTCTGGATGCTATCGAAACAAAACCAATGAGTCTCAGAGTTTGCCTTAAAGGAGCTTATCATCTATAGGAGAGAGGGCCCAGAAGACCAAAACTGAAATACACATGCTACGTTTTATGATAGATCTATAGTGATCAAGGGAGAAGGCAATGGCACCCCACTCCAGTACTCTCGCCTGGAAATCCCATGGATGGAGAAGCCCGGTAGGCTGCAGTCCATGCAGTTGCTAAGAGTCTGACACAACTGAGCGACTTCACTTTCACTTTTCACTTTCCTGCATTGGAGAGGGAAATGGCAACCCACTCCAGTGTTCTTGCCTGGAGAATCCCAGGGACGGGGGAGCCTGGTGGGCTGCTGTCTATGGGGTCGCACAGAGTCGGAGACTGACACGACTTAGCAGCAGCAGTAGCATAGTGATCAAGATAGCCTTAATATTTCCCTCATGTTCACTAAACTTTAGACAGGTTTCTTCCAGACTCTAGGACCCTGGTCTCTTTTTCTTTAAAGCATCTACTTTATAAAACTTGTAATTGCAATTTCTTGCTCTGCTCCTACGTAGTGTAGATAAATCTCCCAGCCTCACTAGTTTGACAACCCAGAAACATTTTTCTCAAGGACTTGAGAGCCAGTCCTTTGAAATGCAATTATTCAGGAAGACAGGGTCCTTTCCTCCACATCTCCATGGGAGGGAAGGGGCCTAACTTCAACAAGAATCAATTAACAAATACAAGTGGCCTAATCACATTGACCAACTCCCCTGTAAGGTCCTCTAGTACTTTTATTACCAGCTCATCCCAGTGTGTAGAAACTCTCCTGCCTTTGTTTCAGTCATTTGAGTCTAATGTCTCTTTCCTATTACAAGAGTCTTGAGGAAAGTCTTCCTTGTCATTTTTAAGAATATACAGCACAATTTCTCTCTGACACATCAAAATATGGCAACATCAGGTACTCAACCTGTGAGGGAATAGATAAGACTTTTCCCAAAGGATGTGTAAAATTATGAGAACGAAATATACTGGGTGAGTAAGCATTCCAGGTAAGTGACAGGCAGGTGTACAGGCAGATTGCATGGAGTATAATATAACTTTCTTCAGTTATAAGATTCTCAACAAGGGAAAAAAATAAACTAAAATTGAAAACAATCTGAATTCTTTCTATAGAAGCCAATAAAATATATGCATCTATTTAATATTTAAGAGCAAACCTTGAAAATTACTCTTCTACCAAAGTTATCTCCTTGTCTATTTCCACATTGTTTTTATTGAAGTTCAAATCAGTTACTGTTGAGAATCTTTACATGTTAACATCCTTTTTAACCTAATCCTTTGAGTCAAGACATTTATAGGTGAATCACTGGCTGAAGGATGGACTTGAATCAGACATAGGACATACTCTACTGCTCAAGGTGATTATTCCATCTGAAAGCTATACACACTCATGGCAGTGAATTCACAGGGAAGAAGCTAACAAAAGCTCATTTTTTCTCTTTTTCTTTTCAGGGCAGCCCCCATGAGAGCAGCTGTTCTCTTATTAAGGCTGCTCAACCTTAGCAATAAACCTCTCTGGAATTAAACTGAATAAGGTGACGTAGAAGGGAGTTTGTACCAAATAAATTTGCGTAGATTAGAGTCTGCAGGTGGTCTAAAATATGCCTGTATTGGGAGCCAAATTGTTCAGCACTGGAACCTTTTGAAACGAGAACAAAGGTCCTTTCATTGCTCAAATTCTAAATGCAGCTTAGTACTTCATTAGAAACCTCTTAGTTCACTGTAGGAATCTTTCAGATTTAATTATGATGTAGGGGAAAAAAAGCCTTCTTTCCCTAGGATACCATATTGAAACACTTTATTCTGATTTCCTGAGAGATCACAAGTTAGACAGATTGCTGAAATTATCAATGCATATTTAATTTACATTTTTTTTCTGAAATCTAAATTTTAGGATAAATCAAATTAACCATCTCAGTCATTATGAATCCTGAAATTAAAATTACTAAGAGTCAGTAATAATAGAGTTAAAACTGAGGAAACCTGAGTTTCCATTCTGGTTCTGCAGAAACCATCTACACCTTGGGATGTCTGTTAAACTCCTGAGACTCAATGTAGAGTTTTGTAAAATGAGGTAGCTGAACTGGGTGGTCACCAATTCCATTTCTAGAATTCCATGTGGCCAAATTTTACTAAACACTAATGCTGCTCAATATTTATCATTTTCTTGGCTATAATGGGAAACTTCAAAGGTAATTTTTCAAAAGCTATGGTTACCAAATCATTGTTGATGATGTCGTAAATTTTAATGTAAGGTGACCAGTTGATGAAGCCATTAGTAAACAATCCACAGAATTCTCATTCCTGCTTTAGTGAGCATGATTTAAAAAGGGAATATCAGGAGAGTAACACATTAGAATCTGGGAGTCAGTACGGCCACCCAGCTCTACAGAACAGAGACAAGATGGATATTTAGCATTTGCTGCTAAAGCCAATGCTGACGGGTTGAGCCTGTTGAATTTCCTAACCTAGGTTCTTTAATTCTTGATGCATAGATTATGTGTGTGTTGTTTCGATGTATTTGCATTCAAATAGCAGTCAGGTAGGGCCCATGGGAACAAAGCTTTTCCAGTAGCTAAGCTGACCACACTTTCCAATAACATTCAGTGGAAAAACTGCCCAGCCCTTAGTCAGACAGCAAATTACCTGGCTCTCTGAATGAAAAAAAAAATCATGCATGTTTATTAAATGAGAAAATGAATAAATAATCCATGAATCCTATCTTAGCTCCTAACTCTGAATGCCAAGGTCAGCACAGAATTGTTAATAGAAATCTTTATATAAGCATCAGAGGAATAAAATAAAATTAACGAGAATAGAATACTGAAGAAAAACAATGTCTGGTTTTCCTCTCATTCTGTTATCAACATTAATATATGGGTAAGAACTTAAGCAAAAATCTGACCTAAAACCAAAATTGTCCCTCTCTACCCAGCCTATGGTTAATAATGAGTTCTTTTTCTCTGCTTATGTGAGCTTACAAGAGGGCACTTACGTGAGGGTGAAATAGGTTAATATTCATATTAGACTATCTCTGTACTAGATGGCCAAAATGAACTATGTCATGCATTTTCCTGACTGCTAAAAAACAGGAACAAATGATCAAGGTGTCTTTCACTGGTAATATTTTTGGGAAAGGCTTTGAAAACTACCAACAGTAAGATCATGTTTGATGAAGGTAGGTAGAAAATGCATACTATATTTCCATGAACACAGGAACAGTATTTGTGCAATGTCACTAGAAAGGTTATTGGTTTTCCTAATTATCCTTGTCCCTATGGCATGAGTAACAGCAGAGACTATTTCAAGAGATGAAGAGATCCGAATGGCTGTACGATACACTGCAAAATCAATGACCAGATGTGACCATTCTCACTGTCGCTACTCTCACTGCCCTGGCCCAACACCTCAGTCATCCCTCACTTGGATGATTTCAAGAGCCTCTTAACACACTGCCCTGCTTACACCCTTGCTCACCCCAAACTTCATAAGATTTTCCATGCAATAGTTGAAGCAATCCAGTTAAAACATTAAGTTGAATCAACTAAGTTTTCTGTTCAAAACCTCTGATGGCTTCCCATCTTACTCAGAGAAACAGCCAAACTCCATTCTGCAGAACCCTACCTCCTAACCCTCTATCACCTGGGTCCTCACTGTCACCCCTGCTGCTCCCCACCCGTTCCCTCTGCTCCAGCCCCCAGCCCTTCTGGTGCTTCCTGAACACCCAGCCAGTGTCCACAGCAGAACCTCACATGGCTGGCTTTCCTCTCTCCCTGAAATGCTTTGTCCAAAACTATTTCCATGGGTCACTCCTTTGCTTCTTTCAAAGTTTTTTTTTTTTTTTAATACCTTTCTTATTTAGACCTCCCATGGCAATCTTGTCTATGATTTTAATCTTTCTGTGCAATATTTCGTATCCTCTTTAACTCTAGCATTTATCAGCATCTAACATATAGATTTACTGATTAGTCTTCCCTAGTGTCTGCTGACCCCATTGGAAATACAAGTCAAGAAAGGAAAAGACTGATTTTTTTGGTCTGATTTGTTCATGGTTCTATTTTTAATACCTGGAAAAATGCCTGGCACAGAGAAGGTGCTTAATAAACATTTGATGAGTGGGTGATTACTACTTCTTACCACTTGAGCATCTTTTCCCAACCAAGCCAGTAAAAGCCTCTGTTGGTCTAGATGGTACCTGAGATTCCTTTCACCACTAAATACTCTGAAAAATAGACTTTGACTACTTTTTTTTAATTCATGACAGAGAACATACCTTTGTATGAACATGATATTATAATAGATTCCATAATCTGTAATTTCTATTATGATGATATTTGGGAAGCAGGGAGTATCTATAATCAATTCAGTAGATGATGTGTGGACTTAAGCATCAACTTTATCAGAACCTATGTAAGAAAACAATCCTAGGAGAAACACATTCAAGAAAGATTTTATGACTTACTTGGAGATTCATTATTTTCACAGGTTTCCTCTTCATTCGGTGCTTCCTCCTCCTCTTCTGGGTCATCCGTGTCTCCTGACTCATCACCGTCTTCCACCCATTTCCCTGGCATTAGTCCTGCTGAATCGTAGGAGTTGCACAGAGGACCCACGATGTGTGAGATGAAGGATTCCTGAAGGTTGGCCAACTGAGGAGCAGAACGGTCCATGAAGGGGCTTATTGGTAACCCAAGGCTGGCCTCTTCATCACCCTAGAAATAGGAATGTAGCAACACGGTTAACTAGAAAGGCAAACGACAAGGAAAGGGTAAAATACAAATTAAGTCACCATTCCCTTGGCATCTGAAATGTGCAAATATGCAAGAACCTGGGCATTGATGGAATCTGGGCATTGATGTGTGAACTCTGTACTTGACTGCTAAAAGATTTTATCCAAATTACTAAGATTCCTATAGGACTGCTGTGTTGCGACTTATCCTTTGATAATCTTGAGGGTTTGGTTTTCGATCAGGGGAACTACCAGAAATGATTTATGTCTCAGTAATGTCTCTGCCATTACACTTGTCACTGTTCCTTATATCAGAGTGTAAGTTAGAATAGAAAAACATCTTAAAAGGCAATGATGGACATAAATATCCACCGGATAATCTATCATGTTTGCCTGTTTTTTTGTCTTGTCTGCTAGAAAGTTTAAAAAAACTTATCCCCCAATTAAAGTTGGTACTTTATCCCAGCTTTGGGTTGAATTATGTGTTCTGTGATTATATAGCTTCTGATATTCTTATTTTTCTGTGTTTAATAGTACTACTGTAAAAGTGTTTTTATTTTAATGAATTTATCTTTCTAAAGAAAAAATTAGATTGAAAGCCCCAAATTACCTAACAACATTAATGAAAGAATTATACCAAAATACCTGTATATGTAATGGAATTATCACAAGTTGCTTTTCTTTACATTTTATCTATAGTCAATATTTCAGGAATGAGTATCAGTTAGTTCCAAGAAAACACAATCTTTTCAAGAAAGTATAAACTTTTTTTATGGATCCTATCTATAATACTCAAAAATTTTTTTCTTTAAATATGTTTGGTGAAAGGTGATTTATTACTTACGAAGGAGCCTTATCTTATTTCTGGATGACTTTGGGAATACAAGTTTCTTTTTGACCTAAAATCTGTCTCCTTATAACTTCTATAGACTGGCTATGTTGCTGCTGCTGCTGCTAAGTCGCTTCAGTCGTGTCCGACTCTGTGCGACCCCATAGACGGCAGCCCACCAGGCTCCCCCGTCCCTGGGATTCTCCAGGCAAGAACACTGGAGTGGGTTGCCATTTCCTTCTCCAGTGCATGAAAGAGAAAAGTGAAAGTGAAGCCACTCGGTATAGTCATGTCTATTTTTAGGGGAGATTATTGTTTTTTGTTTTTAATAAAGCAAGTCCTGTGGTATCTTATAGAATTTATCTTCTTTAAGCTGTACAGCATCATGATAAACCTAATCCTAAATTTGCATATCAGTCTTTTAAGTATCTAAAGGGAGTTATTACTTCTGTTCTCCCTTAGGGTACATATCTGTACTTTGTACTTCTTTGCTGGCCTGTGAGGTCACTCCTGATGCCTGTCATTTACCCATCTCCACTACCTCGAGATTCCTTTTATGAGAGACGTTTACAGCACCAAACACAAGGTTTCAAGGTTGGGGTAAGATCATGTGGGGAAGATCCCTTCATGTTCTGTTGGTAATGTGTCAAATAAAATGCTATTTTTATTAGCTCTTTAATGTACTGCTGTTATAAACTATAGAAAAGTAAATGAACTTAACTTGATATACATTCATCCATATAAATTTTAACCGAGCTTCTATTATGATAAAATTGATGAGTATTTCAATGGGATTGCTAATATTTTCTGAGGTCATTCAATTATCTTAACACCTTTTTCCATCAAAATACTTAATAACTATACTTTAAGAGTTTTATGTTTATAGTTTAGTTCAATTTTTGTCATTTTTTTAAACCGCTGATTAAAATTGGCCAGTGCCTTTTCTCATGGTATCATGAATATAAAATGAATAATCACACTTTTACAGCCTTTGGAAACTTTAGAGCAGGGGGCCCCAACCTCCAGGATCAAATGCTTGATAATCTGAGGTGAAGCAGATGAAATAATAATAGAAATAAAGTGCATGATAAATGTAATGTTCTTGAATCATCCTGAAATCAACCCCCTACCCCGCCCATGGAAAAAATGGTCTTCCATGAAACCAGTCCCTGGTGCCCAATAGGTTGGGGACTGCTGCTTTAGGAAAGCTATAAGCAGCCTCAATATGGATTAAGAAAAATAGTTAAACTAGTTACCTGTTCATAAAATTCATTGACAATACCCTCTGTCCACTGAAGATGGAGCTCTTTACTCTTAGCTGGCCCATTGATATCAGCCAACTTTATACACATTTGACAAACCAGTAGACGATCATTTTCATTGGTCCAATCTATTCCAACTTCATCATTCACCTGTTTGAAGAAAAAAGTTTAACTGAATGCACAAGTTGAACAGGAAAATAAATTACAGAAAACTGATCATCTTGATACTCTGTATTCCAATCTGTCTACCATGTGCAGATAGGAATACCAAGTAATGAGAAACATCTCAGCTGTTTCAAATAATGTTATTTGGCTTGCATAAATTAGCAGTGAAATAGCTCACCTAAAAAAATAATAACAGATGATGGATAATTATGGAATTGAAAATAAATGCTATTTAATACTAGCATGTGTTATAAATTGCTATTAAAATACTGTAGCTACAAATAATAAGAAATTTTCTTGAGTTACTCTTTGGGCATTTATTATATGTTTGATGTATTAAATTCTGCTTCAGGTTTTTGACCTTTACTACCATGAGGTATTAGTATTCCACAGAGATGAGGGCAAAAAAAAACTAAAACAAAATCATAATGATAGTTAGAATTCTATTATTCTTCTGCAGTACAAGGTATAATATATACCGACAGGACCTCAATATATTCGGTTTCCAGGTTGGGACCAATGCCTAAATAACTGCTTCTGGTTTAACAGTGCATTGCATTTCATTTCCACATTTGACATCTATGAGGTGGCAGCAACGAGTTTTCTTTAACACTCTCATTCTGTGACATCTTTCAATGTGGCCAGAAAATGAGGACTGATACAAATCTAGTTACCTTGGCATTAAATTTGGCAACAAAGTCAAAGTGTTTCTTCAGGTCAGTGGCCAGAATTGCTTCAATGACAAGGAAACGGAAATGCTTAAATTCCACATGGTCAAGGTTAACTAAGAAGTTATATTCTGGCCGGGACATGAAAAGGTTCCACGCAGCAGCCGCATGGTGATTCTCCAAGACTGAGCGATCATTGTAGAGCACCGCCTAGGCAAAGACGAGAGTCAAGAGTTCAGCTTTTTAATTAGAAACAAAAATAAATGAGAATATGCAAAACATTTGGAATCATCTTTTATCATAGAACATAGAAGCGCAGCTTTGTGATAGATGGTTGTTAAGAATTACTTATTAGTATACATTGACTGTTTACTTTTCTTGGTTATTTTTTCTTTTTTTGGTAAGATAAAGTTCATTTCCTTGAAATTTTATTTCAAATTCTTGTAAGTGAAGGGCGTAGACTTAGCTTATTTCAGATTACTCTTCTTTTTGCAAGACACAGGAATTTAACCATAAAAATATGCAAATATATTAATATCCCTAAGAGGTAACTCAGTTATCTCCCACATCTAAAATAAGAATGACTTCCTTTTAATTAAACACATGTAACTAATAAAGAGTGATAATATCCCTGAGAAGCCCATAATTCAAACTATTCTTACCTCACAGTCATAGGAAATATCACCCTCTGTCTAGTAATTGAAAGTGTATAGTAAATATCTACTTGTTTGAATAATGCTGAGGGAAGCTGTGAAGCAAAACAAAGTTGCCTAAAAAATGTCTAAAGTCTAGTGTGGCAGATTGATGGTGGAAGGAGAAAAAAGGTATAAGGACAAAAAGGAAAGACCAAGCACATGAAAATTAAGATTGAGGTAAATGGAAATACATGGACATGTAGGAAAACTGGTAAAATGTGCTGGCCAAAGGATTTGCTTATATTTAGGGAAAATATATAGTGTACGGAGGAAACAGTGAAAGACATGTACGTAGTCAGAAAAAAATCAGGATATTTGTACTGTATACAGATGAAAGGAAAATTACTTAAAAGAAATTAATTTTAATTAACTAAAGGACCGGAGTTGGTGATGGACAGGAAGGCCTGGCGTGCTGCGATTCATGGGGTTGCAAAGAGTCGGACACGACTGAGCGACTGAACTGAACTGAAAGGAAAGCTCTAGGCTAGTCTATAAGAGAGAGCGTGGAAACAGATAAAAATAGGTGAGAAGAGAGTAAAAGACAAAAAGCAAACATGACAAANCTGGCGTGCTGCGATTCATGGGGTTGCAAAGAGTCGGACACGACTGAGCGACTGAACTGAACTGAAAGGAAAGCTCTAGGCTAGTCTATAAGAGAGAGCGTGGAAACAGATAAAAATAGGTGAGAAGAGAGTAAAAGACAAAAAGCAAACATGACAAAAAAGAGTGATGGATCAGATTAGTCTCTAGAGCCTCTAGAAAGAAAAATAAGATCATGGGATCTTTAGTAAAATGGGTCCATCTGTCTGATTAAATCAAAGTTTAATTATATAGATGGAGATTCCTAAATACTCAGTGATTGATATTTGACTGAAATTTAAGCACACGCCCAGAGGAACTTCTTTAAAGTTACTGTTTTGAGAAAACTATGTTCAGGTAAAAAAATTACCTCAAATAAAATAAATCAATCTTTAATTCTTCCTAATCAATAAAAAATGCCATAAAAATGATATGTTATAATATCTCTCAAAGGAACTGGATTTACATCCAAAGAAGCCTCTAATTCTTAAAGAACCAAAAAAGATTTGTTCTCCAATCTTTTCAGAAAGAAAACTTTTGTATGGGTCAGGTATTCTTTGTTGAGGAAATTCATTAACATGAATTCAAGCAGTTTTTCTTCCTCAGAAGAAAGCTGAGAAGGGACCTCCATAGGTGATACATGTAGACCCATCATTAATAACTTAGAACAAACCATCATATCTTTTCAGAATGAGCATGGTCTTTAAGAATTGTATCTCAGGTCTAAATATAGGTTCGTTCGTATTTGCTTGGTGCCTGCTATAAGTCAGATTTATAAAATTAGCTGTTTGTCAGTTGCTTCATTTGCTATTATTTTCTCCCATTCAGAAGGCTGTCTTTTCACCTTGCTCATGCTTGGGGCTGGTGTATGGGGATGATCCGGAGGGATGATGGGGGGTGGGAGGAGGGAGGGGGGGTTCATGTTCGGGAGTTCGTGTACACCTGTTGCGGATTCATGTCAATGCCAAAACCAGTAGAGTACTGTAAAGTAAAATAAAATAAAATAAAATGTATAAAATTCATGTTCTTCAGAGAAATCTCAAAACTGAATTACTTTCCCTGGTCAAAATCGAAAGGTTTACCTGAGGGGCGCTCGTTGCAACCAGAAAAGCATTAGTCCTCCCCGGGTGATCATAGTCATGCATGGCCGCAGCCACGTACAAGGCCATCAACTCCAAGGCAGGGATATTTCCAGACAAACATCCGTATTTATCATCAGGCACGTTATACATTTTTGAGAACACATATCCCATATGGCCATGTGTAAATCCACTGTCAGAATCTGAGAAGAGGCAATGAAAATAATATAGATTTGAAGAAGGTGGTAAACTGATACCAGTTATGTTCACTTATGTAAAAAGCCGCTCTTCCGTTCCCATAGTTTACAAGGGAGCACAGAGAACTTAAGGTGTACCTGAGTCGCTTGCTGATCCGTGATCATTAATCACAGTTGAGAGGCCTGGAATAGGTTGTGTCGTGAGATACCACACAGCATGTAAGACATCCGTGGCATGGATCCTGTTGTGGTCTGTAACCAATGCAAAGGAACAGGCATGCATCTGTGAACTCTGGGGTCCGAGGACTAAGAGTGCCACCTACTGGACAAACGGTTTAGTCCTCACATTTTAAATAACCTGGGTGAAAGTCAGCCAAACATTCTAGGACAAATACTCTGTGATTCCTCTTCCATTTCTCTATAATATTCATAGTAACAAGAAAAAAAAAAAAAACTTACAACATTCATCACACATGCAGATGTCTTAAATGAACAAAATCTGTATCCAGCATCCACTTAACATAAATAAATCTCACTAAATAACCCAACATATATAAACTCACTGTGCGAATCCACTGCAGTGTTTACTCTTCTCCTTATGCCCATGTTCCTGTGNAAAAAAAAAAAAACTTACAACATTCATCACACATGCAGATGTCTTAAATGAACAAAATCTGTATCCAGCATCCACTTAACATAAATAAATCTCACTAAATAACCCAACATATATAAACTCACTGTGCGAATCCACTGCAGTGTTTACTCTTCTCCTTATGCCCATGTTCCTGTGTAAAACTACACAGAGGGCTAGAACAAGAGACCCATGATACGCTTAACCTAGCTCAGACCAATGGTCCAAACTACCGAGTGTTTCATTTCAGATAAATAGCACTCAGCTATAACCTGTAAGTTGAAAATGATGTCATTCTTCTGTATCAAACTTAAAACACGGTAAGAAAATGAGTAACATTTTTTATATGTATGCAGAGATAAAATCCACAAAGCAAATCAAAACCGAAATCGATAATGTTCTCTGATCTAGAAATTCTGGTTTGGGAATAAAGTTCTAGGAAATACAGAAAGATAAAAAGTTAAAACCTCTTTGTATAATAACATAAGGGGCTGAGCCATCCTGAAGTGTAAAAATCTACAGGGCAACCAAATTCCCCAGTTAAAATGCCCCTATCCTAGGCATAGGGTTCTATTTCTACACGTGTGGTCTAACTTCCATGGGACCATGGCCAAAGGCCCACTGTGTTCCCGGCTCACCTTCTTTCTCAGCCCATTTATTTCCATGTTTTCCTCTTTGGCCCTTCAGAATACTTCACCGATTTCGTATGCTTTATTCTAAGTATGCTAACTTCACACATTTTATTCCTAGTGACCAACCATGATATGACTTCCTTCTACAAGGTAATAGATGACATCTCTGAATAGCGCTCCACACAAGAGGAGAAGCAGAAACAAAAGAGAACTAGCAGAATAACAGTGAAAATTTGAGAGCAACACCTGTTTTCTGATCAGGGAAGGAAACAGAAATTAGGACATCTGTGTTGTTGGCGGCAGACAGGAGCACGTAGGAAGATGGTGTGTGTTTTCCTACATTTCTAGCAACTTTAAGTGAAGACACGTGGGTAAATCTTGGGTAAACACTTCAGAAGTTCAGTGAAGGGTTGAGGGAGGTCTTGACAGGATGTTTTCAGAAGAGCTTTGAGAAGCAGACCTCCTAAGTTCTGGAGTGGTAAATAGCAAACCTTGTTCACTGTATTATTGCCAAAGGTGAACACTGATATTACCTAGCCGCTAAAGAACACTTTTATTCAAACTGGGGTCTCTATCTCCAGATATGGACTATCCCAAACGATTTAAGACAGTTACATTTTAAATCTATATCTGTGCCAGTGTACAAAATTGATCATGCTAGAAGTCTCAGGGTCTAGGACATACCTGATTTTATCTCTGCTCTGACATTTATTACCTGTATTACTGAGTCATTTAAAACATTGTCACGTTTCCTTATCTTAAAAACATGGAGATAATAACAGTGCCTATTTCATAGTACAGTTTTGAGAATCACAGAAGGGGACCTATTTTAAAGTGGCTGCTGTACAGTAAGCTTGTGGTTGATGTAAATATCATTCACCTAAAATACATGATGAAATGGTTGGATGGCATGACTTCATGGACATGAGTCTGAGCAAGCTCTGGGAGTTGGTGATAAACAGGGAGTCCTGGCGTGCTGTAATCCATGGGGCCACAGAGAGTCATATACGACTGACTTACTATACGGAACTGAACTGAAAATACATGACTGCTCTTATGACACAATGATGAGTTAGTGCAGATTACCAGCTTCCTTTCAAAAATCAATGCTGGATTTGTAAGAATAGAATTGAAGAGCTAAAATAAAGGCTAGGCTAAGCCATGGAGGAGAGAGAAGGCAGTGATGACCCCCAGAAGAACATGCAACCTGGTCAGAGGGCTTCTGGGTTAAGTTCTTTTACTCGTCCCTTGCGACAAGCTGGGGAAATTACTGTGTGAGGTAACTACCATTACTGCTACAAGTCAGAGAAACCTGTGCGTGTGCCCAGCATTACAAGGTGGGTGGAGGTGGTATCAGGGTATTGACTGTGTCTCTTTGGGGTGAAAAATAGACAACACTAAGTCAGGTGAACCTGTAGCTCTTGAGTTATACTGCTTCTGGCCGGTTCCCCATCCCAAGGTCCATGTCCAGAAGGCTTTGTAGCTTATCTGTGTGTGTATGTGTGCTTATGCTTAGCCATTCAGTTGTGTCTAATTTTTGTGACCCTATGGACTGTAGCCCACCAGGCTCCTTTTCCCATGGAGTTCTCCAGGCAAGAATACTGGAGTGGGTTGCCATGCCCTCCTCCAGGGGATCTTCCTGACCAGGGATTGAACCCATGTCTCTTAGGTCTCCTGCACTGGCAGGCAGGTTCTTTACCCCTAGTGCCACCTGGGAAGCCCAAAATTTCACTGAACAAGCTATCTAAATAATTTAGTCCTGAAAATCTAAAAAAAAAAAAAAAAAAAAGAGAAAGAAAGAAAGCATGTCAAACACATTAAAGGTAAAATGATAGGATACTGAAAGAGAAACTCCAAAGGTCAGTAGGTGCCCAACATGCTACTAGTGATCAGTGCAGAAATAACTCCAGAAAGAATGAAGGGATGGAGTCAAAGCAAAAACAATACCCAGCTGTGGATGTGACTGGTGATAGAAGCAAGGTCCAATGCTGTAAAGAGCAATATTGCATAGGAACCTGGAATGTCAGGTCCATGAATCAAGGCAAATTGGAAGTGTTCAAACAAGAGATGGCAAGAGTGAACGTCAACATTCTAGGAATCAGCAAACTAAAAGGGACTGGAATGGGTGAATCTAACTCAGTTCAGTTTAGTTCAGTTCAGTCGCTCAGTCATGTTCGA
>SJYX01022967.1:74629-155759 GCA_006410675.1 Oreotragus oreotragus
GTGATGGACAGGGAGGCCTGGCGTGCTGCGATTCATGGGGTCGCAAAGAGTTGGACACGACTGAGCGACTGAACTGAACTGAACTGAACTGGTTGCTCAGATGGTACAGAATCTGCCTGCAATGCAGGAGACCAGGTTTGATCCCTGGGTCTGGAAGATGCCCAGGAAAAGAAAATGACAACTCACTCCAGTATTCTGGCCTAGAAAATTCGATGGACAGAAGAGCCTGGTGGGCTCCAGTCTATGGGTTCTCAAAAGTCAAACATGACTGAACAACTAAAACCTAACTTCATTTATAATCATTTAAAGTAGATACACGTATATGTATAACTGAATCACTTTGCTGTACACCTGAAATTAACACAACATTGTTAATTGCTTCTACTCCAACATAAAATAAAAGTTAAAAAGTTTTTTTAATATACGTTTTGTTTTTTAGAGGTTAATATAATCTTGATTTAAAAACTAGATATAAGAGTATATGGGGGGAAAAAACCTTCCTTTTGCTTTTGAGTATAGGTTCCCAAGTGCTAAACAAAGCTAACCAAACCTAACTCCTTTAATACATATTACATATATTTATACAGATATAGTTATGCAGGTGTAACTCTAAAAGGATTACACTGTCACTATCACTTAAGCAGGATGGAAAATTTATCTGCCTTTAAGACGTCGTTAAGATATTTATTAAACACATACTCATACCTACTATGAGAAAATATTGTGCCAAGTGCTGGTGGCACTGTTGCTCTTGCCATTAATTCTCTGGGGATGCAAAGGCACCTGAGTCAACATAGGGGATTGAGAAGTTTCTATAAGACAGACAAATATGCTCAAAGACTGCTCTTTTTCTGGGCTTGATAGGCAACTGACAGAGCTAAGGAATGAAATCAGAGCTATCCTTATTTTATCATTATTATTCTCATCCTCTTCCTTCATCTCTGCATTTTGGACCAATCTCTTAATAATTCTCTCACCCACCGGGCAAACACCCCCCCGCCCCTGCCTCTTGGACAACACATAAACACACGTGCACATACTAATAATATCACCCACCTTCCCCTTTCCCAGAACCTGCCTACCCCCTCTTCTGTCTTAATAGACCTGTTTTCTCTTTTTCTCATTTTCCTCAAGCACAGGGTTGCAATGAGCTGCTACGGAAGGCTGCAGATGCCTATAAAATTTATAGGTTTTTAGAACTCAATTTACAGATTTTCTATTTAAAGTTCTCTGTGCTCCTATTTACCAATGAGTGAAGCAAAGTACTAAAGAATAGAAATGAGACTTGAAACACTTTTTCCACACCTTTGGAAAGTAGCTAATAGTGTAACAGCTCTGCCCTCCTAGCTTGTTGCATGTCGCCTCATTGACTACTTTTAAACTCGGTGGGTGTACCACACACGCCTGATCCAACTGAACTAGACAGAGGCTATGCTGACTGTGCTCAGTTGCGCCTGACTCTGCGCCACCCCATGGGCTGTAGCCTGCCAGGGGACCTTCCCAACCCAGGGATCTAACCTGTAGTCACTTAATGTCTCCTGTTCCGGCAGGCGGGTCCTTTAGTAAAGGTTCTGGGCATAAATGTACAAGCTTTCACACTTTCCCTCTTCTCTTGGAAATTGTTAAAAAGTGTAATTAAAACTGTAATAAAATTTTAGTTTCTAACATTTTAGCTCATTGTCATATTAAGGCTAATCTTGTCTGGAAAATCCCATGGACGGAGGAGCCTGGTGGGCTGCAGTCCATGGGGCCGCTAAGAGTCAGACACGACTGAGTGACTTTACTTTCACTTTTCACTTGCATGCATTGGAGAAGGAAATGGCAACCCACTCCAGTGTTCTTGCCTGGAGAATCCCAGGGACGGGGGAGCCTGGTGGTCTGCCGTTTATGGGGTTGCACAGGTTCGGACACGACTGAAGCGACTTAGCTGCAGCAGCTCTATTTTGGTTACCTTTAGGCTTTTTTAATTTAGTTATGGGTTTATACAGAGATATTAGAAACATAGTTTTCTAGGAATAAATGCTAAATTTTTGCACATGTTAATTTAAAATAATGATAAATACAGTTTTTAATATCTATCTTGGTCTAAATTTATAACCCTATAACATGCACGGTATTATGATTTAAAAGTGATCATGAATTAAGTTAAAACTTTTCTGTGAGAAGATGTAAATAAATTCCCTTTCACATCTAACAGAAAAAGCAAAGATATAACACATTCTTTTCCACATGAAGAACCTGGTATTTCAGGAAAAACATCTGTTTACTTGCAATATATAAATAGGTAATAATAAAATTTAGAATCTGCAAACTTTTTACAGTTAAATAAATACTGGTCAACTTTATGAGTTAATGGAATACTATCTAGAGAAAAGTTGAAAGAGATTTGAACTCAGTGGAACTTGGCTATAGCTGATTATATTATATGGAAATTTAATATTAGCATTATTTATACATTTAATTTAAATTTAATTCATCAATTAATATTATTTGTAAATTTAGTCTGATGACTAGCTGTTCTTTAATGTTTGCAGTGGCTTCCTTTTTGTAAAAGCTTATTTATGTAATTCCTTAAGCTTTGAGAAATCACTAACACTTAGGTCAGTCCCTGGCATTCAACCAGGGTAGCTCTGGGAAAGCAGTATTTAAAAAAGCAAGGCTTATCTTAAGATCCTTTCAAACTACCCCTTTTTCATAACTCTCTCTCCACTTCCATGGCCCCATCCGCCAGAATTTCCCACGGTGCCCAGAGCTCTTAAATTCCCCTCTCTACTTCACTGTCCTATTTTGTCTACATTTAGTCCCATATTCTCCCACAAATCTCATTTGTAGATTTAATTCTTGATTCTCCTTTTATACCACACAACTTTTAAATTCAATAACTCATTCCTCTTTCCTATCACACATCAACTGTGCATCTTTATCCTAACGTAGCATGTGATGGCATTTTCAAAACCAGCGTCTTAATAATGAATCACTTGGTTCATGCTCTCCCCTACCCCTTCTGAACACAGGCGTTCTAGTCTCCATACAACTTTTACTTAAGCTCTCTGCTTCTAGAAATAGACATGAGTTCTGGGGTTCTAAAGTTCAAAGTACATAAAAGCAAATTTAGAAACTGAAAACATGATTAAGTACCACAAACTCTAGTCAACATACTGTATTTAACTATTTTTTCTATTCTGTCTTTCTAACGTTCCATGTGATTTCTGTATACTTCTGATTAGATTTACAGCCATTTCTTCAGTTTCATATATTCTGTAGCATGTAGGATAATGCTACTTACATGTTCTGATGATACAGAAATGCTATATATTGAAAATTTACCATCTCTTCTGTGTTCCAGTTCCTCATGATTACAAAGGACAGAATTATTCTTGCAATATTCAAGGTTCACAAGCTTGGACCCTTGGTTGTGCCCTCTCCTTTGGTCTTCACATTTTATCTTGATTTTTTAAGCCAGAAAGAAAAACACCAATACAGTATACTAACACATATATATGGAATTTAGAAAGATGGTAATGAGGACCCTGTATGCAAGACAGCAAAAGAGACACAGATATGTAGAGCGGACTTTTGGACTCTGAGGGAGAGGGAGAGGGTGGGATGATTTGGGAGAACAGCATTGAAATATGTATACTATCATGTAAGAAATGAATCGCCAGTCTATGTTCAATGCAGGATGCAGGATGCTTGGGGCTGGTGTATGGGGATGATCCGGAGGGATGATGTGGGGTGGGAGGTGGGGGGGGTTCATGTTTGGAAGTTCGTGTACACCCGTGGCAGATTCATGTCAATGTATGCCAAAACCAATAGAGTACTGTAAAGTAAAATAAAATAAAATGGAAGCTCTAAAAAAAAAAAAAGTTCCTAATAATTTCTCCACAACCACTTCCAGTTGTCTTTTCTTTTTCTATTTTATTCATTAGACCATCATCTCCCTGTCCCTCTATTCCCAGCCAGGCTTATCTTCTACTGAAAAACTTTAATCGTTAGTTAACTTGGCAGATGCTAGAGCAAAGGTTGAGAATTCTACCCAGTAAAAGGAGTATGTTATAAAATGAACAATAAATTAACAAGTATTTATTTAGTATACACTTAAATAGGAGCTACTTATGTGCAAAGTACTATTATAACCCTTTAACAATGATTACATCATTTTATCCTTGCAACAATTCTATGAAGTAGTTATTATATTCATTTTACAGATTAAGAAATGAGGCATTTAAAGGTTAATTAAGACCAGGGTGTCCTACAGCTGATTTGTCAAGGGACCAGGATTCTAACATAAACTGCTGCTGCTACTGCTGCTAAGTCGCTTCAGTCGTGTCCGACTCTGTGTGACCCCATAGACGGCAGCCCACCAGGCTCCTCAGTCCCTGGGATTCTCTAGACAAGAACACTGGAGTGGGTTGCCATTTCCTTCTCCAATGCATGAAAGTGAAAAGTGAAAGTGAAGTCACTCAGTCGTATCTGACTCTTAGCGAACCCATGGAGTGCAGCCTACCAGGCTCCTCCATCCATGAGATTTTCCAGGCAAGAGTATCAGAGTGGGGTGCCATTGCCTTCTCCGTAACATAAACTATTATCTCCTAATCACTATACCAGGTGACCATATAGGATGCTTACAATGTGTAATTCTGTGCTAGCTCTTAATTCAGTATTCCATTACCCATAGCAAACTTAATGGATTTAAAAAGTATTAATTCTTCTACTTACAAGGAATTTCCCTGTAGCCAGTCTCCAAAGCATGAAAATAATTCATGAATTCCCTAACTGGAATTTTAAAAGCTTCAAAGAGGCCCATGTCTTCAAAAAGTCTGTATGATACCTGTAAAAGAAAAAGACAAGGTCTTACAAAACATCCCTTGATGTGTATTATACATAAAGAGAAAAAAAGGGAAAAAGTATACATTCTATCAACCATATGAATGTGTTGCCTATTGAAACTCTTACTGGAAACAACAGATCAAATAGATATTGAAGACTTCTATGGTCTAGCCCTCTATATAATCTATTTTTAAAGGCAGAGACATAAACCTAAGTTACAGCCAATGAAAAAAATCCAGTATACACTAAAGAAATATAACAAGGTACTAAATTGTGTGTGATATCAATAACCAGAGAACGATACTGAGTAAATTGCTAATTGTATAATATATGTGCTAAATAAAGAGTGAGACAAAGCTTTCATCTGGACTAATTTTATAAATTAAAAAAAGCTTTCTAGGGGATAAAGAACTGTGCCTTAATGAAGAAAAATGGAATAGAATTACAAGAAAGAAAAGGGTGTCTTGACTGAAATATACAGAGAAAAAAGATTTGTTCTAATCTAGTATAAATAAAAATTTTTGAACTATTTTTCCTCATTTGCCATCTCTCTCCTTTGAATATCTAGTCTCCTTATAATTAGTTTCATAGCTCTAGAGACTCGAATCAACTAAATATCTTTGGATGTGACTGGTATCTTTGATATGCAAATTGTGGAGAATGAAAAAAATGATAAAGGCACAGAAGAGAGTAACTGGGAGAGAAACGGTTATTCACATGGCAGGATGGAGAGCAGCACCATTTACAGTGACCACACTTTTATTTTTAAATACAATGTGTAACTCAATGATAGTGCAATACAAATTTTTTAAAAAGTGGTCTCACTGTATGTCACAAAGGCACAGTACTGGTTATAATTCAGGAGACTGAGAAAGAATTATCTATCCTTTAAGTTATTTGTATTCTTGCTTAAAATTCTCAAACTACTTCTTCTAAATGTTTGATAACTTCATAGTTAAATTTCTATTTTCGTTATGAACTTTACATCTACTCAAATTCACTAATATTCTTTTATTTAGATATTTAATTTTCATCCATGACATATATTATGTTTATATTTGTGTACATACATAATACACATTTATGGGACTTCCCTGGTGATCCAGACAGTAAAGAATCTGTCTGCAATGCAGGAGACCCCAGTTCGAACCCTGGGTCAGGGAAGATCCCCTGAAGAAGGGAATAGCAACACACTCCAGTATTCTTGCCTGGAAAATTCCAGTGACAGAGGAGCCTGGTGGGCTACAGTCCATGGGGTCACAAAGGGTTGGACATGACTGAGTGACTAACACACACATACACATTTATATATAACTAAAAGGGATTTATTCATTCAGCATATGTTTACTGTCTCCTGTTTAAAATAATTTCCATATATAATGCATATATATGCATACATATATATATATGAAAAAACAAGGAAGCTTTCCTTAAAAGAATTTATGGTCCAGCAGGTAAGGGCAGTAAATTATAGACATAATTAGTAACGTACACACTATGCCTGAGCTTCCCTAGTGGCTCAACCTGCAATGCAGGAGACCACCTGCAGCACAGGAGATGTCGGTTCGATCCCTGGGTCCGGAAGATCCCCTGGTGAAGGAAATGGCGCCTCATTCCAGTATGCTTGCCTGCAAAACCCCATGGTCAGAGGAGCCTTACAGTCCATGGGGTCGCAAGAGCCTAACAGAACTTAGCGACTGAACCACCACCACACTATGACTGAAAGGGACGTGATATGAACAAAGAAAAGGGAAAGCAGGAGTAGAGCTTTGAGTCCAGGAGGAGATGACAACTACTGTTTTAAATATGCTGGTTAGAAGAGGAACATTCAGGTGAGTTTGAGCAAATAATTGAAGGAGATGCAGAGTGTCGTATAGGAATATCTGAGGAAAGTTTCCTAAGCCGAAGAGAAAGATGGTGCAAAGGCCCTGAGGCATGTCTATTATACTCACAAAACAGCAAGAAGACCAACATGGTCAAAACAGAATGAATGAGGACGGGAGTAAAATTTACGTTAGTGACTATAGAGTGGTATTGACTGGGTTGCAATCCTGTTTCGCAGCCAGATTGACCAGTGTGAGGACTTTTATACTGAGTGAGGCAGGGGACCTTTGAAGAGCTGAAGCAGGGAAAATGTCTCTATTTGACTTATGTTTTCAAAGGAGCACCCTGGGTGCCCACTGGGAACAGAGTATGTATATTACTTACACACACTTTTTTCACTTTGAAAAAACTATCCAGGTAAGTATACTTAATTTTGCCCCTTTTCTGTATTACATAACATCTCTACCTCATCTCTTTAAAAATACAATAGAAAGTTAAGGTTGTGGTTTCTGTCGTATTTCATAGTTCTTCTAGTTATTTTCTCCTTATTATTGCTTTAAGCTACATTCGAGTCCTTGTTTATAGATACCCAGTGGATTTAACTATACATGTTACTGCAATAAAAATTATTTATAATAGCAGCAGCTATTGACACACACACATGTACTTACTATTTTGTATAGATATATATGACATTTAATAAGCTTGATGCCTTCTCCAAGTACATATATTTACATATATTACTTAATTAATCCAGGTAGCATCTTATGAGATAGACACTGTTACTTATTACACTTGAAAGCAGAGGACTCTAAGGCACAGAAAAGTTGAATGACTTGTAAAAGATCACACAGTTGACACATTATCAGACCAGAATTCAAGTCCAACATTATGGCTTCAGACTGAGTGCTCTTAACTGTTTCATATCCTATCACCATTATTTGAAAAACAATATTGTTAGGACTGTAAATGACTAAAGTTTCCTATTATTCTCTTAAAATCTTTGAAAGATGAATTGAAAAACTCAGATAAGATATTTTTAGGGTATGATTTTCAAATAGGAAAGTTTTCACTGAAGCTGTTAGAAATCAACAGGCAGTGATCCAAACTCATAAATAAAGAAAAGTCACTGTTAACTGGGTAAATATTGGTAACCAAAAAAAGTAAATATTCTTCCCAAATCTGAATGATGTCCTTTTAAATTTGTTAAAATAAACATGATAATCATCAAAAAGGCAGGCAGTACATTAAGGCTGAGAAGTCATTTCCATTGCACATATGTCTCTTTAAAAGTCTTTTGAAGTGAGACTTTTTCTGTGTAGTCTCAGCCAGAAGGTGATTTCTCGGAATGTTCAAGTTAATTCATTTCAGCTGTTCTAAAGGCTTATAAAGTGCAAAAAAAAAAAAATGCCTTTTACATACTGAAAATTTCATGGTTTTTATGCTTATAAACTCAAATCAGAGAAAAAATATAAAGTTCTACTTAGCAGGGCAAATAAAGTTGCCTTTTCTCAAAGTCCAATATTTGGTTTTATAGAAAAATAGTGACATTGTAAACCATGTAGTTATTTATTTATTTTGAAAGATAAATGGAAAAAAAGGTACAAAAATCTAATTGCTATTTATATCTAATCTTCTATTGTCTATTTATATTCACAAGTTAGAAAATATTTTGTGACAAAACCTGTCAAGTTGCTCCCTTCCATCACTCCCCCACCCCCCACCTCCCCCACTCACAGAATTTCAAGGGGAGTTAGGTTTCTGCAACACTATTTAGTACAGTCACTTGTGCTATAAAACCAGTTCCTATAATGACAGCTTTCTATTGCTCAGACTCTCCATTCTGAGTTTGAAAATACAATCAATAAATGCATTTGGCGGGGGCTGAAAATAATTTGAAATAAAGGTGAAAAGCCTGGACTTCCTATATATAGATACATCAAATCTTGGGTCCAATGTTTACCATATGGCTTTAGATGAGCCACACCATTTCTCTTTTAAGTCTCAGTTTCTTCTCCTGTCAACTAGAGATTTAAAAAAAAAAAACCTGCATCCAAGTTACTCTGAAGACAAAATTGTAAAGTTTTGGAACATCTGTGACATATATACCAAATACAAAACAATTTGAAACTTTTCTTCCCATCCCAGGGAACACACTCTTCAATAGAAGAGAAAAAAGACTTCCGGGCCCACTACCAACTCCTCTCGTGGCACCATTTCAGGCATTTTTCCAGGTAAAATCACACCCTCAGAGTTCTGGTATGCAATGAGTTTCAGGGATGGGACACAAAACCTCCCTGGAGGAGTCTTGAGGCATGAGGTAGAAGTGGACTGAAGGACACAGGGGCCCTTTTAAACCTGCCTTCAAGCTCAGCCAGTGTAAAAAGATGCTGCTAAGCATCAAGGAGAAAGGAAGAGAAGGAGAATGGCACTATTAATTTGCAAAAACATGCATGTATCTTGATATTCTGCCAAATGGAATAAGTCAGACAGAGAAAGACAGACACCATATGATTTTATTTATATGTGGAATTATAACAAACAAGATTAGTGAAGAAACCACACAAAAAGAAACATATGTAGACGGAGAGAAGAGAGCCGTGATGAAAGAGGGCAAAATAGGTGAAGGGCATCAACTGTATGACAGGCGGGAACTACGTTTTCAGTGGTGGCACACAGTAGGGTCTACAGAACAAATAGAGCATGCACATGAAACTTGTATAATATCCTAAACCAATGTTACCTTAATACAATTTTTTTAAGAAAAAAAGAAGGATAGTATCTCTAAGTTCAAGGGCTGCCACTCTGGTTCTCAATGTGTTCATGGTCAGAACAGAGTCCAGTAGATTCTATGACTATGTGTTATGGAGACTGTCTACTTATTTTGAGCTTCACAAGCCATCCATTATTTGAACATACCTCTGTGTGTAGCAAGTTGAAGTGTCATTATTTGGATACATATCTAGTTTCCCTAATGGAGCAGAAGTTCCTTGAAGGCAGGGACACATTTTTTGTCTTGAAGACTAGCCTAGCGCTAGTGTTGGAGGAACGGTAGAAGAAAAGTTCTCTCTATTCCTTCCTTTAAACCTTCATGGATCAGGGACCCTCACTTTGAAATTCCACAATTAGATAACTTGTTCAGAGTTCTGAAGAAAGCCTGTGTCCACTGCACAGAGAAGAAATCAGTCCAGCAAATGATTTCTCTTCTAGTGTTTTGCAGGCAAGGGTAAATGGGTTCTGAATTCTCACCTAAGTCTGATATTAACAAATCTTTTAGTCTTTAGTATCTCTGCTGTGATATTTCTCCAATCTCTAAGAACTAACCTCAAACATTTTAAAATAAGCTGATAACTATCATTTCAAGATAGCTCAGTTGGTAAAGAATCTGCCTGCAATGCAGGATACCCTGGTTTGATTCCTGGGTGGGGAAGATCTGCTGGAGAAGGGGAAGACTACCCACTCCAGTATTCTTGGGCTTCCCTTGTAGTTCAACTTATAAAGAGTCTGCCTGCAATGTGGGAGACCCTGGTTTGATTCCTGGGTGGGGAAGATCTGCTGGAGAAGGGAAAGACTATCCACTCCAGTATCCTTGGGCTTCCCTTGTAGTTCAACTTATAAAGAGTCTACCTGCAATGTGGGAGACCCTGGTTTGACTCCTGGGTTGGGAAGATTCCCCGGACATGGGAAAGGCTACCCACTCGAGTATTCTGGCCTGGAGAATTCCATGGACTGGACAGTTCATGAGGTCACAAAGAGCTGGACACACGTTTTTGTTGTTCAGTCACTCAGTCACGTCCAACACTTTGAGACTCTACGGACTACAGCATACCAGGCTTCCCTGTTCTTCACTATCTCCCAGAGTTTGCTCAAACTCATGTCCATTGAGTCAGTGATGCTATCTGACCACCTCATCCTCGGTTGCCCTCCTTCTCCTCCTGCCCATGATCCCNCACACGTTTTTGTTGTTCAGTCACTCAGTCACGTCCAACACTTTGAGACTCTACGGACTACAGCATACCAGGCTTCCCTGTTCTTCACTATCTCCCAGAGTTTGCTCAAACTCATGTCCATTGAGTCAGTGATGCTATCTGACCACCTCATCCTCGGTTGCCCTCCTTCTCCTCCTGCCCATGATCCCCACTGATTAAGAGTGTGCATTTTAGTAGGGGCTAGATAATGAAGCAAATTCCTATTGTTTTATTTATTGAGAACAAACATGTTCAAATTCTTAATTTCTGTATGTTTTCTCTCTCCCTCAGAGAAATGAAACATTATTTGGGAAATCTTGAAAATGGTCAATCTTAAGGAAAAAGTACTTAAGGGAAAAAAAAAAGACATTTTATGGAGCAATAGTTTTATTATATATTTATGATACTGAAAGATGTTTTTCATATTTAAATAAAGAGCTGTATTTAATATGCTTCTCACAGATGGGGAAACATACCTTTAATATTTTATTTTTGATAAGGACTAAAGGGAAAGAAAGTAAAAGTGTTAGTCACTCAGTTGTGTCTGACTCTTGAGGACCTCATGGACTGTAGCCCACCAGGCTTCTCTGTTCACGGAATTCTCCAGGCAAGAATACTAGAGTGGGTAGCTGTTCCCTTCTTCAGGGGATTTCTTAACCCAGGGGTCAAACCCAGGTCACCTACACTGCAGGTGGGTTCTTTACCATCTGAGCCATCAGATTAGGCCTACGTACTGTACTACTCAAAAGTGAAAAAAAAAGTCATTGGAAATAACTAGACAATAAATCAGTGTTTATAAATTGGCAGCTTTCTTCTTTTGAGGGCTTGGTTCAGCTTTCACTTGTTGAATTCTATGAATTAAGATCATTTTTTCACTTCACTTTTGTATCCTTGCTCCTTCCATTTTGTCTTAGAATATATATAATATTTTAATTGCATGGTACAATATTCTACTCACTTGAAGTTCTGATTTTTTTTGTTGTTGTTGTTATCCCACCACCAAAGATTATACAGAATGCTGGGTATTCTCCACCTAATGCTCACCAGTGGTGTTAACCATGTACAGAGCTTTAAACAACTAAGGAATATCTTCCCTACATTTAAAGTCATATGCATGAATGCATTTCTTACCTGACTAAGAATACGGCCACATTTTCTTCCGATTTTTTCCACCAAATCAAAAATTGGAAAATTCCAAGTATTCAGTTGCTCCATAATTGAGTCCAAGTTGTCCATGACAAGAGGTTCAGGAGCAAGAATTGGTTTTTCCTATAATGAAGATAAAATATTTTAACAACGTGCAGTTTTTCTACACAGCAATTTGTTCCTTCTTTGGTAAGTTCCTTCTTTTCTAAATCAAGTGGAGTTTACCTGAAATAAATGACTTTGGGGTGAATGAGTGATCTTAAAAAAAAGTCAAAAGAAAAAAAATATCGACCCCAAAGATATGAGAATAGGTCTTAATGATTCAGACCATGAGTTTTGCATTATGTGCCTGCCTATTACTGGTTCATCTATGCTATAGAAAAATTGGATGCTTCTTTCATAAATTAACATAACTGCTTTTTAGTCTTCTGTGGAATTCTTAAATAAAGATTCAAGGACTTCAGAACACTCTGAAATTGTATGAAAATTATTTCTATATATTTATGTAAATTCTTCTGAGATGAGGATTCCTGGCTTATATTGAACTCTTAAAAAAAAAAAACCCTGAGTAGGGAGAGGGAGTAAATTACCCTTACTCTAATTGGTCCAATTTATATTATTGCTTCAAAATCAGCATTAATCCTATAGAGTTACAATTACTACAATTTTCAGGTATTTTAATTTAATTCATGTGATGCACAGTTTCCAAAAAACATGCACCAAATACATGTAAGGACAAAGATGTATAATAGGTACCAAATGAAGACATTCTTAAGAGTTTATTTACCAGGAAAAAAAACGAGGATAAAGAAACACTTAAGTTATTTTATATGACAATTTTAAACTATAAATAGTAGGAGGGGGATATATGTGTGTGTGTCTGTATATATATATATATGTGTGTGTGTGTGTGTGTATATATAGTTATATATATGTATATAGTTAGGGAAGAGCCGGGTAGCGCTACTGGTAAGGAACATGCCTGCCAATGCAGGAGATGTAAGAGATGCATCTTACATCTTCAATCCTTGGGTTGGGAAGATCCCTGGAGAAGGAAATGGCGACCCACTCCAGTATTTTTACCTGGAGAATCCCATGAACAGATAGAGCCTGGCAAGCTACTGTTCATAGGGGTCACAAATTTTTGAACATGACTGAAGCGACTTAGCACGCGTATGTATAGCTATGCTTTGTATTGTTGCATGGTAAAAACCAGTACAACATTGTAAAGCAATTATCCTCCAATTAAAATCTAAATAAAAAATAAAAGTATAAATGGTAAATTAGGTAAAAGAGAAATGATAAAAGCAGCAATGGAAAATCTTATTACAGGCAACTGTTTTCTGCTATTTATTGCCTCCCCCAAATGAACCAGACTCAAATGTATGCTTCCTTCCTCTTTAAGTGGAGCTCTTTAAATACACGGAATAAGTCATCACTAAAAAATATTTTAAGGGAGCAAGTGTCAATGTCAACCTGGTTTAATATAACAAGGAAAATAAACATTGGCTCACTTTCTAAATCAAGGAGGTGCTAGAAAAAGCCAACAGAAGTCCTAAGATAATGAATAGATTTCATTTTGAGTGATTGATTGATATTTATAAAATATGATCTTCCTGATTGAAACAATTAATTTTCCTAGGCATATTTACATTTTTAGATTGGGTTAAGAAATACTGTGATCAGTTGTGGAGATGAATACTTAAGTTTTTAATCATTAAATAATAGAACTGACCCTATGGGCTGTAGCCTGCCAGGCTCCTCTGTCCACAGGATTCTCTAGGCAAGAATACTGGAGTGGATTGCCATTTCCTCCTCCAGAACATCTTTCCTACCCAAGGGTCAAACCCACATCTCTTAATGTCTCCTGCATTGGGAAGTAGGTTCTTTACTACTAGCACCAGCTGGGAAGCCACAATAGAATCTTAAGACCAATAAGACTTAGATAGAGAAAAATAATACAGATAAATATAGGAAGGGCTACAAGATACATGTAACCCAAGTAAGATATGATTCAGGGATCTATTTCTAAGTCAACTCCTGTCACAGAAACCAATTTTTCAAGTCAATGATTGAGATAAGTGATGGGCGCCTACCAGGAACATCATGGTCTCCGGAGCATAGGTGCTGCAAGATGACGTCTTTCTCAGAGCCTCTCTGGGGCCCTCAGCCTCATCTTCATTCTGTACAATATCACTGCTATCACTGTTGTTATTGGTTTCATAATCAGAGGTAACTTGAGTGATGTCATCTGCAATTAAAAGGCAATAGCTTATTATGAAACTTGCAATGAAAAAAGGGGTCCTATTTAAGCAAATAGTCCTAAAACACATAGCACAGATATCATAGTTAGGAAAATGCCGCTTTCCTGAGCTTACAAACAAGAACATAGGGTGGGCAAAAGCACCTCCATTTTTGTGGTTGTTTAGTTGCTAAGTCATGTCCAACTATTTGTGACCCCACGGACTGCAGCACCCCAGGCTTCCTTGACCTTACTATTTCCCAGAGTCTGAGCAAATCCTTTTTAACCCAATAAAATAGACAGAATTATGATATATGATTTATATGACATTCAATACTCCCTCAATAATAATGCTCAGGTCAGTAGCTGATACCTCTTTGCGATCCCATGGATTGTAGCCTGCCAGGCTCCTTTGTCCATGGAATTCTCCAGGCAAGAATACTGGAGTGAGTTGCTGTTTCCTTCTCCAGCGGATCTTCCTGATCCAGGAAGCTAACCCAGGTCTCTTGCATTGCAGGCAGATTCTTTACCATCTGAATCACCGGGGATGCTAATCCCCAAATTCTATTTTATCTCTCCCTCATATGCTTTCCTCTTTGGTAACCATAAGTTCATCTTCTACGTCTGTGAGTCTACTTCTGTTTTGCAGATAAGTTCACAGGTATCATATAAACTCCTATGACTTTATGTTTCTTTTTCTTTTATGCATGCTCTAACACACTGAACTACCAAGTAGCTTAGAACCCTAACTCTAGAAATGTCACATGGGCAAGAGAATTTGAGGTGATATCCAAGAGTGAAGCAACCTGTAGAATACAGAAGCCACAGCATGTGCTAAAGAGCATGGCAGGTCCTTGTACCCAGTCTTGGTCCCTAGAGATCTGTGCTTCCTTCCTTCCTTACCCATCTCCACTATCTTTCACTGCAGTTAGCACTAAACTGTGCTAATCAGAAAATACATCAGGTAATGTCAAGAGTCTGAAGAACATGTTTCTGGGGTAAAGGCCTCAAGAAGCTTCTTCTGACTGAAATACCTGACTGAAATTTATGGGGTGCTTGCTATGTGGCAGATACCACAGAAAGCACTTCATTTGTACAAATATGATGAATCCTCTCAACAATCCTATGAGGCAGGTATTATTGCACTATTGCATTACTATCATGCTCAGTTTGCAGACAGGAAACTGAGGCACAGGAAGGCTTAAACTGCCCAAGAGCCCACAGCTGGTAAATCCTACCGCCAGAAGTGAACTCATGAAATCTGAGTTCCTATATTCTATCTCTGATGAAATCTAGCTTTTCTTAAAATGGTTATTGCTTTTCCTGACCTATGAAGTCTTCACCTTTCTGTAAGTCACAAAGATACCTTCCCGCGTTCTCTTTCGGATGTTTTACTGTTTTAGCTTTTACCATTGGGTCTGTGTGCCATCTTAGGATAAAATTTCATAAGGTGTGAAGTAAGGGGTGAGATTCACTTTTTCCCAGCTTCATTTGCTTGGAAAAGTGGATCTTTGTTGAAAGTTCAACAACTGAATAGGTGTAGGTCTAATGTGGGACTTTCTACTCAATTCCATATGATTCTATTTGATAATCTTTATGCCAGCACCATACTTTCTTCATTATGGTAGTTTAAGTATTGAAGGAAATTTTGTTATTTTTGTCCCAAAGTTGCTTGAATAGTCTAGGTTTGTCAAATGCCCTCATATTGCTGGTGAATAATGGCTTTTATTATGTAGCCTATTCTGATCAGGAGTATTCTCTTGCACATTTTCAAGGACCCATCTTTCTTTTATCTTTCTCATGCAACTGCTTCTATATTAGAATCAGACACAGTAATTATAAAAAATGTCTAATTGATAAGTTTCAATCCCAGAATTTGCAGAAAAATGAAGAAGCACACTCAAAGGCCATATAGCTCTACAGGAGACCAAAGGTGATAAGGAAACACTCCTTATTCTATCAGCCTCAGTAGAGTCAAGGAAGATTAGGGACATAGAGAAGAGAATATTTGGAGTCTTCAGTGTATCATATAGTGGCCACACAGGGAACCCTCCTTTTAATTTCATCTTGCCTATATCCCTGGACCTTTGTCCACTGCCATAGCACATCATTCATAATCAATATTTATTGAGTATTAAAAAATGCTGGACAGATAATTAAGAACCCTTCTTAGATCACTCTATCATCATAAAGTCTAATTCATATGTGTGTGTGTGTGCGCACACGCACGCTCAGTTGTGTCTGACTCTTTGCAATCGCATGGACTATAGCCTGCTAGGCTCCTCTGTCCATGGAATTTTCCAGGCAAGGATACTGGAGTGGGTTGCCATTTGCTACTCCCAGGGTGCCTTCCTGACCCAGGGATCGAGCCTAAGTCTCTTGGGTCTCCTGCCTTGGCAGGCGGATTCTTTACCAGTAGCGCCCCCTGCTTTCCCGCCTTGTGAACTTGCAGCAATAACAAGAGCAAGTCCCTAGGGTTATACCATTAAAAATAAAATAATAATTATTACGATAATTATGGCAGCAAACACTCCTTACAGTGACCCAGATACTGTAATAAATGATTTATGCATTTTAGTAATTTAACTATCTATAATCCTGTTCCAGTAGGACCCTTGTTATCTCTATTCTACTGATGAAAGAACTGAGACACAGAGATTACAGACGAGCTGGAAGCAGAATCAGGATATAAATCAAGCTGCAATGCCTATTTTTCTGAGCCTCTGCAATAATGCCTTAAGAAAAACTATGGTTTTTACCTCCCAAGCTCACAGTAATCTAAGCAGGGTCAGTTCTCAGGCTCTGCGATGGAGATCCCCAGAGCGTACCCTAAAATAGACAGCCCTACAATGTCCAAGATAAAATAGCATTTCTATAGCATTCTATACCTTAGAGAAAATGGCGTCTCATTTAAAATTATATTCACTTGTGTATAGACACAATAAACATTTTGGATAGCTTTGCATCAAAACATAACCCATGACTAACGCTAGGTAGGAGGACTATGGATGATTTTTATCTCCTTCATTGTCTTTTTAAACTTGCAATCTAAAAAATCAGAAACATATGTTACTTTTTTCTGATCAGAAAAAAATCTGGTAGAGCAGTTTCCATTTTGAGGAACAGAATCCAAAGAAGAATTACCTGTTCTGGTTGGTGTCCGCATAGCTGCCCCGCTTCTTTCCAGGGGCCCATCGGCAGAAGTCCCCTGGGAATATGGTCTGCCACAGCTGAGAAATAATGGAACAGCTGTAAGCAGGTCCTTTCTTTTTAGAAAATTGTAGGCATACACCATGTATGTATATATTAAGATAAATAACAACCACATATTCTGGCACTCTACTTATTCCTTTGATGGAAAAAAATCATTTTGTCTTATACCTGGACATTGATATGTGGGATACTGTTTTGGGCAGTGGTAAGGAAAGCATATTAAAAAGCAGAAACATTACTTGGACAACAAAGGTCTGTCTAGTCAAGGCTATGGTTTTTCCAGTGGTCATGTATGGATGTGAGAGTTGGACTATAAAGAAAGCTGAGTGCTGAAGAATTGATGCTTATGAAATGTGGTGTTGGAGAATACTCTTGAGAGTCCCTTGGACTACAAGGAAATCCAACCAGTCCATCCTAAAGAAGATCAGTCCTGGGTGTTCATTGGAGGGACTGATGTTGAAGCTGAAACTCCAATACTTTGGTCACCTGATGCGGAGAGCTGACTCATTTGAAAAGACTGATGCTGGGAAAGATTGAGGGCAGGAGGAGAAGGGCACAACAGAGTATGAGATGGTTGGATGGCATCACCGACACAATGGACATGGGTTTAGGTGGACTCCAGGAGTTGGTGATGGACGGGCCTGGCGTGCTGCGGTTCATGGGGTCGCAAACAGTCAGACACGACTGAGCGACTGAACTGAACTGAACTGAAGGAAAGCATAATCAATACAAAGGATCAGATACTCTGTTCAATTCTCATGCTCTTTCACAATTAAGATCATATTTGAGGTGAAATGAAACTGTTGGTAACTTTCTCTCACATTATTTAGAGAATCCTGAGATAGTCAGCTACACACTTAACAGCAGTGCTTTTGGAACTGCCCGTGTGTATTTGGTCAAAAATATCTTTCCCAGTGGAATCACTTTGTGTCTGCTAAAAAGCTTCATGATTAGATTTATTACTGTGGGTTATGTCCAAAAGCCCTTTAAAAAATGATTGCAAACATGAGAATAAAAAACTGGTAGATTATTTGTATTTTTTTGCCATAAAATTTATTTGTTTTCAGATGGATCAGTTCACCTGTTAAGAAACTATGAAAATGAATAAAGGATACATATATTTTGACAGTGGATGTAAACCTGACCACACAGGACACAAGTTGAGAAAAACTGATCAAGGGAGTCTACTATGGGTAAAGGAGAAAAAGGGCTTCCCTGGGGGCTCAGTGGTAAAGAATCCGTTGGTAAACGTAGGAGATGTGGGTTCAGTCTCTGGGTTGAGAGGATGCCATGGATAAGGAAATGGCTACCCACGCCAGTATTCTTGCCTGGAGATTCCCATGGACAGAGGAGCCTGGAGGGCTACAAAGAGTCGAATATCAACACGGAGAAAAATGAAGGTCCTTGAGAGGTAGGCAGGGTTCTTTAACAGAGGAAGTTGGAGGAGGCAGGCTACTTTTGCTTTCTCAACAGTTTTGACTGTTTAATAAATTACAAAGTAATCCCACAAATGGTCTGGCAAGTTTCTTCTCTCACTTATCTTGTTTAGAGATTTGATTAGGTTTTAATTCTGTATTTTGTTTCTGCGTTCTTTCATTCTGCCTAATATCATTCATACAAAGGGTCCCAGAGAACTTTTGTTTATTTGCTATTTAGCTACAAATTACTCACTCTAAATAGAAAAGAGAAGAATCATGGTTCATAATTTAATATATTAAATATCTCATCACTTTTTCCCCTCGAATTGTGTTTATATGTGTAGTAGAGATAAGCATTTCCCAGTTAGAGTGTTTTCATCCAAAGCAAATTTATTTTCCAAGCCTTGAATGTCAGTGGAAAGCATCACATACGAAATATTTCTAATTATGAAATCCCATCAGTCTGACTTAGGGACTCTAAAGAAAATGACAGAACCAAAGGAAAAAGTCCATAGATGTAAATGATGGGTTTATGTTCTGCAATGAAACTTGGTAAAAGTAGTTTATTAGTTTCAAGATTTTTCTTTGCAAGATAATACTTGAAAGGAACATTTAAATTAGGAGTTCAAATAGGCTACCTCTCCTGCCAGAAAAACAGCTTGTTGCATAGATGTTACAGCAGCCAAGAGACTCGGATTCAACGCCAAGCCCTTCAAGTTCAGCAGGGAAAAACCACAATAATTAGTCGTGTGTTTCTGGAGCTCTCTGTGCCTACATGGGTGGCTGCCTTGAAGGCAATAATAAAACATGGTTTGAATTATAGATTTATAAAGCCCCAGCAAATAAAACACACACTACTGGATTTATAAACATTACTGAACAAGTAGGCAGTGAAATTCCCTTGTTTTTCTCCAAAACCTCTTTTATAAAAATCCCATTACATTCTTTCTGCTAAGAATACAAAAAAAAAAACAAAACAAACAAACCAACAACTGCGGTGAGCAAAGCTATGTGAGTGGTATAATACATCTTCTCTGAACCCTTTGGTTCTTCCTATAGGCAACTGATTTCTCACAAGTCTGAAGCTCACAGTGGGAGTGTTCCCCTAGAAATGCTGCAAGCAGATGTCATTGAGTCTGGTGACTCCCTTGGGTTTCATCTGGGCCCAGGACGCACACCACAAAAAAGTGTTTCTTCAGGGTGTTCCCCCAGACACTAGCTCCACGGGAAATTATTGGGTGTTAACCTAAAGAAATGGGTTCTGTGGTCAAATAAAGTCAGGAGATGCCAGAGGAAACAAAACTCAAGGCGTTTTATTTTTGCAGGACTTCTCAGAGCTTCCAATAAAGTGATGCATGTTGTAAATTGCTAAAAGGAAAATACGATAGGCCTGTTTTACCACAGAAAAAGATGGGATTAACATCCTGCTGCTGCTGCTGCTGCTGCTAAGTCGCTTCAGTTGTGTCCGACTCTGTGCGACCCCATAGACAGCAGCCCACCAGGCTCCTCCGTCCCTGGGATTCTCCAGGCAAGAACGCTGGAGTGGGTTGCCATTTCCTTCTCCAATGCATGAAAGTGAAAAGTGAAAGTGAAGTAGCTCAGTGGTGTCCGACTCTTAGCGACCCCATGGACTGTAGCCTGCCAGGCTCCTCCATCCATGGGATTTTCCAGGCAAGAGTACTGGAGTAGGGTGCCATTGCCTTCTCCTTAACATCCTAAGGGAACGATTTTATTGAAAATGGTGTTATGCAGAAAACAGCAGAGTAAGTTTTGGATGGTGGAATAACTTTTCACTCCAGTCCTAAACAAACACAAATTATCTTCCCTTTGAAAGTATTTGTAAAGAGAAAAGAAGCAAAAGTAAATATTATAAAAATAGTTATTTAACACAGAATTTATGAACAAAGGGTCGGAAAATGAAATTTGTGAGGGTTAAATTTGAATTCACTGGTCAAATCTGGGTCTGTGACCCAGTATTTGATGTAAGAAGACCAACATGTAACTAATTTATTCAAACAGTTATTGTTGTTCATCTTGGGAGGGGGGGAATAACATTTTATTCAAGGTACTCTCATACTTATACTTAATTTTAAAACACTCAACTCTTTTCTACTTAGAAAAAATTGCAATGCTTTAAAGTAGTTATTCAAGATGAAGCTATTACTGAAGAACAATAACATGTTAATTGGTAGAGGAGGTATTGTTTTTTTAGTGACAATATAGACAAGATCATTCATCTCACCATGTTAGGTCCTTTTCTCTTATCCCCTGTAAGAGACAACACTTTGTGTCCCTGTTTAAACACATCAGAGCAGCAGAAGCAATTGCTTCACTGTATTCAGAGATCCATTTGAGAACAGTCACAATGTGCCACACATTATCTGCACATTCTCAAAGTGTCACAATGGGAAATGCCAACTTAAAAAAACAGTACCTTTAAAACTGGTATAAAATTCTCCCTGGAGAACAAGTGAAAAATATCCCAACAAAATACCAAATTATACTGAATGACTCGATAGGAGTTTTTAATTAGATGTTTTATGCATTCTCTATCAGTAAGCAGATAAAATATACAACTAATTATTTTATATCAGCACCAAAGACATGTATGGAACATGAGGTCTCTAAAATTCCTATGAATGGAGAAGCACTGAAAAATTGTTTCTTTTCCAGCCTATTCAACACAGACCACATTATCACATACTTCCTTGTCAACTACTTAGGCAACCTACACAAAGCTATGTGGGCTGGTGGTGAGAGTTCCTAAGAGGAAAACCAGTGTTAGTTTTATTATTACTTAGACTCCAGTGAACATCATAAAATTCCTTACCTGCTGCATATAACTGGTGGATTCAGTATCTGAGGAGAAAGATCAGGGGCACTCTGTGTGTAAGTTAAGGCCCTGTGAGAACTTAGGCCTGATTTGGCAGTTGCGTCGGAAGACTCTGGAAACTGCACTGCAGAAACTTTGCTGACTGGGCTGCTGGCAGGGGTCCCGTGGAGAGGTGAGGAAGAGGGTGAGGAAAGAGGTGAAATTTTCACAAGGGAACCTAATAAAGAAAGAGAGAATTGTTAAGTCCTAAGTAAATGTCTTTGAAAGTCAAAATTGCAGCTCTTAGCCTTCCCTCTGGACTCCTTTTAACTCAGGAAGGACCATGTGAGTCCTCAGACCACAGGGCTGGCCTCCTCTGCAGACATACTGCACAGTGGGGGCATCACCGCAGCATGAAATATGAGAAATGAATCATCATGAAAATTCAGTGGCAATGCTAGCAAGTTCAGTTAAAGCCCTGGTGTCCTGGAGTAACTTCAGGATGGAAAGATATTATTTTCTAATTTTTATTGGAGTATAGATGATTTACGATGCTGTGTTAGCACATCAAAGTGAATATTTTATATACATATATATGTATATCTCCACGTTTTTTAGATTCTTTTCCCATATAGGCCATTGCAGAGTATTGAGCAGAGTTCCCCATGCTATATGGCAGGTTACTATTAGTTACCTATTTTATATGTAGTAGTGTGTATATATCTATTCCAATCTCCCAGTTTATCCCCACCCCCATCACTTATATTCTGGTGACCATAAAGTTTTCTACATCTGTAACTCTACTCGTTTTGTAAACATATCCATTTGTAATCCCCTCCCTGCCTTTTTTTTTTTTTTTGAAGATTCCACCTATAAGCTATATCATATGATATTTGTCTTTCTGCAGAAGGGTATTATTTTCTCCTCCCATTTTTGTTTTTTCTTGTCATTCTGACCTGATGAGAATAGTTAAAAATTTCTCATGTGTTTGCTTCTCTTTGTTATGAGGTTTTTAATAGCCACAGGATCTGCCATAGTTTTCAACATTAATGTATGTGGAGCAGAGTTTTTTTGCAGGCATTGGTTGCTTAGTGGTGGTGATGGTTTAGTTGCTAAGTCATGTCTGATGCTTGTGACCCCGTGGACTGTAGCCTGCCAGGCTCCTCTGTCCATGTGATTTTCCAGGGAAGAATACTGGAGTGTGTTACCACCTCCAGGCAATCTTCCTAACCCAGGGATCAAACTTGTGCCTCCTGTGTCACAAGCAGATTCTTTATCTCTGAGCCACCATTGGTTGCTTAAAATATGTCAATGAAGAAGATCCACTTTTGAGAGACATCATTAACCATCCACATTTTCAGGGAAACTTTTGTGTGTCAGAAACTGTTTGGATACATTGAAAAATGTAACATGATCCATTTCAGATGAAACAGTGGCCTCAAGCTCAAATAATAAGTGTGGACACTTGTGCCGAACTGTGTTTACTCTCAGTTGTGAAAATTTTAAAGAGCACTGGCATCCATTTCCAAGCACTGACGTCTGAGGACCGGGATGATGTCTTTTGAAGTTACTCTCTCCAAATACAGAGAAAGCAGCCTGAACTAAAACTGAAGGAAAGTGAGAGAAAACTTCTAAACAGCCTCCTGCTTACTGTTTCTCATGACTACATGGGTAAACAGTCTACTGTAAAGCAAATAAAATGAAATCCTTAAAAGTCATTTCTCTATTGCTCCTCACTCTGGGGGGATGTACAGCCAGTGATATTCACATCACTGAATAAGATGTGTGGTGATCTGGCAGCTAGCCTAGTTTGCTTCCAATGTCCAGTTCTAAGTTTTATTTGTCACACCCAGAGGTTTTCTGGTCCATTGAAAGGAATATTAGGCTTATTGATGGGCTTTTATAATGTTTAAGTTTCTTGTTAGTACTGCTATTTCTTATTTTGTCTACTTTAAAAGAAAAGAAATTGTACTCTTTCTTTGATTAAACGTGGAGGCCAGCTACCCCTCCAAGTCCTTTTCTCAATATTTCTATGGATTCTTGATCAACAGCTCAACCCCTGCCTATGTTGAACAAATGAAACCACTTTGACCCAGGAAGATTAAATAACTTCCCCAGGGTCACAGTGAGAGGAAATAGAAGAATATGGAGTGAACCTAGCATTCTTGGTAGATTTTGCTTTATTAGCACACTATTCTAACAGAAACTACTCAATGAGGAAGGAAAATTCATTATCTACTAGGTTGCAAATGTTTTGCTCTTTACAATCTCATACTTCATGGTTTGCATTTTGATTTCTATTTCTATTGAAAAGATTTAGCTATTTTACCAAAAAAAATCAAAGTGTTAGTTGTGTTTGACTCTTTGCAACCCCATGGTCTGTAGCCCACCAGGCTCCTCTGTCCATTGGATTCCCTATTCAAGAATATTGGAATAGGTAGACCCCTTTTCCAAGGGGTCTTCCCAACCCAGCAATTGAACCTAGGTCTCCTGCAATGCAGGCAAATTTTTCACTGTCTGAGCCACCACTGACAAACTATCTCCTTATGTAATTTCCTGAGCCAAAAGACACCTAAGTGCACTAAATTTTTAACTCACTATTTCCCAATCAACCTATCATTGTGTACAGCAAGTAAGTTACAAGTATTCTGGGAAGTACTAATGGTTGTACATTTTTTTAATCAATTTGAGTGGTCCAGAATAAATTAAATTTTACTATGATCACTAATACAATTTGATTTTCTTATCATTTTATAAAATAAATACAATTTTCACAAACCTCTCAATTCTTTTCATTTCACCACAGCTATATAACATCATATTTGCACATATCATTATACAACTATATAAGCTCTCATATAAGAAAGGTTAGAAAGGGTTAGTTTAATTTAGACTATTTATTAAATTAAGGCTGACTGAGTCTCCAGATAATCTTAGAAAAGCAGCTTAACCATTAAGGAGCTGGATACTAGTTTGATGTGGTTTAAAGGTTATCAAGGTATTTCCACAGAGTAAGTATCCCAATGATTTGTTCATTTAACAAATATTGATTGTGTGCCCCATTCCACGGAGTAAAGGATGTGGTAGTGAATGGAAGAAAATTCCCTGCTCTTGGAGCTTTCAGGGGAGACAGAAACTAGAGAAAGAAGAGAAGGAGGAAGAAGAAAGGGGGGTGGGGAAGAAAAGAAAGTCAGGGAATTTTAACTGTTACAAAGAAACTATTATGCAGAGTGAAGTAAGTCAGAAAGAGAAAGACAAATATTGCATATGAATGCATATATATGGAATCTAAAGAGATAGTACTGATCACCCCACTTGCATAGCAGCAAAGAAGACACAGACATGTTGGACACAGTGGGGGAAGGAGGAGGTGGGATGATGAGAGAATAGCACTGAAACATAAACATTACTATATGTAAAACAAAGAGCCAGTGGGAGTTCAATGTATGATGCAGGCAACCCAAAGTCAGTGCTCCGTGATAACCTAGAGGGGTGGCATGGGGATGGAGGTGGGAGGGCAGGTCAAGAGGGAGGGGACATATGTATACCTATGGCTGATTCATGTTGATATATTGCAAAAACCATCTCAATATCGTAATTATGCTCTAATTAAAAAAATATATACATATATACACACACACAAATAAATATATTTCATACCCAGAAAACAAATAATGCAGAGGATAGAGGATTGAGAAGGACAGAATGCATTAAGGGTAACATTTGAACAGAGGCTTGATAAAATTAGGAAGACATTTAGACAAGTATTGGGGAAAACATGTTCCAGAAAGAGGGACCTACCCATGGGTTGTCAGAGGATCAGTTAGGAGGTCAGTGTGACTGCAGGTTAGCAAAGAAGAAGGAGGGGCAGGGAACATGGTCAGAGAGACTGTGGGGCAAGGATGTGGGGGGCTGGCCAGGTCACGGCAAAGTTTGAATTGCTGCATCATTTTTTTTTTTAAGGAATGATCTTTTTTGTGGTGGTTGTTTTTTGTTTGTTTTGTTTAGCTGCATCGCAAGGCATGAAAGATCTTAGTTTCCCGGCCAGGGATTGAAACCGTGCCCCCTGCAGTGGAAGCACAGTGTCTTAACTCCTGGATCACCGGGGAAGTCCCAGCTGGGTGGCACTAGTGGTAAGGAACCTGCCTGCATTCAATGCCCGAGACTTAAGAGAGGCGACTTCGATCCCTGGGTCAGGAAGATTCCCGGGAGGAGGGCGCGGCAACCCACTCCAGTATTCTTCCCTGAAAAGTCCTATGGACAGAGGAGCCTGTTGCCTCCGACCCATGGGGTCACAAATGATCCATACAGTCCATAGAGCAGGACACAAATGAACGACAGCTCACACACAGGCACGCCAAAGAGGCTCCTGACAGGCACTGCTTCAGGCAATTTCTTAATTATTCTGATTACTAACGGTGAGTTTGGGGATAGTTTCCTAGCACTTTTTAAAAGTAGTTGAAAGCCTGTGGGAACATGATCCATCTCTGTCCGCACACAATATATTTTCGGAAGGCAATTTATGAGAGGAGTGATTTTCTTCATTGTTGATTTTTAATAGCTGCCAGCTGATTCTCTCAGAGACATGCAATTCACTCTTAAAAGTACAAATTTTAAAATCCATTCAATGATTAGAGTTCTTGGAACTCAAGGATTAACAAAATTTAAAACAAATAAGCAGAACTATAGACTCCAGACTTACTGCCTGGAATGAAATTTAAAATGAACCTTGTAACAGAGGAAAAACACTTTGCTTCTGCAGGGCTGTGAGGTTACATATTTTGAACGATCTGAACAAGCAGGGGTCTTGGCAACCCCATGAAAAGCAAGAATATCTTTATTCTACAGGTGAGAAGATAAAGGCATAAACATATAAATTTCTTTTTCCTCAAGCCAAACTATTTCTCACAGTGTGCGTTATCATAGTTTACTTAAATTTTTAAAAGCAGAAATGGTTAGGAATGCTGTAGGAAATGGCCATATATTTACATATATTAGTCTTCAATTGGAGAGATGACAAACGTAAATAATAATCAAATGAAGGAAGTGAAAGTCACTCAGTCATGTCTGACTCTTTGTGATCCCATGAACTATACAGTCCATGAATTCTCCAGGCCAGGATACTGGAGTGGGTAGCTTTTCCCTTTTCCAGGGGATCTTCCCAACCCAGGGATTGAACCCAGGTCTTCCATATTGTGGGCAGGTTCTTTACCAGCTGAGCCACAAGGGAAGCCCAAGAATACTGGAGTGGGTAGCCTGTCCCTTCTGCAGTGGATCTTCCCGATCCAGGAATCGAACCAGGATCTCCTGCATTGCAGGTGGATTCTTTAANTTCTTTACCAGCTGAGCCACAAGGGAAGCCCAAGAATACTGGAGTGGGTAGCCTGTCCCTTCTGCAGTGGATCTTCCCGATCCAGGAATCGAACCAGGATCTCCTGCATTGCAGGTGGATTCTTTAACAACTGAGCTATGAGGGAAGACTACTCTTTCTTAAAAGGAGAGACTGCAAATAAACTTATTTCACAGAAAAAGGTTATTATTATATGTCATCAAACACAAATTATAAGATTATTTAAAGTGCAATCATGTCTAAATTTAGAGGGATAGAATTGATAACCTCTGACGTCTCACCCAATCTTATGTTACACAAATACACACACATACATACATATGAAGGGACTGAGATAAATATGCATGCTCTTAAACATATTTATCTTTATTTTTCTTGAATAATTTTAAGAGACTCCAGGAAAAAGACCCAGCTCATGAAATACAATTCTTTGGATGATTCAGACCACTCTACTCTGAAATACTTAAAAATTTAAAAATTAAAAACATAACTTTAAAAAATGCCAACTTTTAAAAGTATATAACTTCTAAAGTACCAACTCCTTTGAGTGATTGAGTCTTTAATTCCTTGCTCCTGAGAACATGAGAAAATGTGTGTCAAGGCACAAGGAACTTTGGGCAATCAAAAGGAGATGATAAACAATACTGGAGGGAAATGATTTAAGTGAATCCATCTGTTTGTGCTTTAAAATTCTGTTTAATTTTCATTGAACAAAAACGGGACCAGCCTGTCTGATAAATACATGCCTCTTCTCCACACCCACAGGAAAACAGCCCCAATATTTTTCCAAAACAAAAAGTAAAGTTACACAGATTCAAAAAGGAAAAAAAAAATCACAATGCCATAATTAAAGTTGTCTCTCACTTCAAATTTTCTATAGGCAAAACTCAGTCTAACTTTCAGGTGTGATATCTGTAATCATTGCAATAGGATTATCAGAATCATAACATTTATAAGAATCTGGAAGGGAATGACTCACTGCAGCTGTGATAAGCATGCATTAGAGAGATTTCAAAAGTAGAATGATAGAAAGATATTTTTACATATTTAGTGACTCAGAAAAGCAACACAGAAATATAAATTATATCTCCTGTTTCCAGGCTTTAATCAAAGGACTCATATGTGATTTCATCCATTTATTTTATATTAGTAACTGCATAATAATTGGTTGTGCTTCAACTGTTTAAATGAATACTGATGGATGGAGCCAAAGGATTCACTGTTTACTTCATTTGCGCAAAGAACAGATTTCATTAGTCCCATCTCAAAACAGGTCATTTATCTTCCAGTGTTTCGGTACTCTAAGTTTACGCTTGCATACCCCTATCTCTTTTGCCTACTGCTTCTTACTTTTCCTCCTCACACTTTATTTAATTACATTTCGTTACTCTCTTGGCCACATAAAGGGTCTTTTCTCTGCCTCTTTCCACATTTTCTTGAAACCCGGGGCAGGGGTGGAGGGTTGGGGAGGTGGATGTAGCAGGGCATCACGTTCACTTAAATCACATCTATTTGGCAAATCAACCCCAGTCTGCCACCCATGCAGGGAGATGAATTCCCAAACAGAAGGGCCCATCTGATCAGGTAGAACTGTACTTGAGTTTCAGCCCTCTTGGATAGTTTTCTTCCTTTTGGTAGATTTTCAGGGATTTAAACAATTCAGCATACATAGGATACAGGTTACTTTATAAACATTTAGCTCTGCTGTGAGAGCAGTCTAAAGACGGCACAATGCAAAATTCTTTTCAAAGCGATCAATGACAGAGATGTTTTATGTACTTTAAGGCAAGAACGTGGGAGGTTCTTGCCATTACTGTGACCCTCGTGTCTGTGTGTGTGACTCAGTAGTGTCTGACTCTTTGTGACCCCATGGACTGTAGCCCACCAGGCTCCTACTGGAGTGGGTTGTCATTCCCTTCTCCAGGGGATCTTCCCAACCAAGGGACTGAACCCACATCTCTTGCATCTCCTGCATCAGCAGGCGGATTGTTTAACACTGGGCCACCTGGGAAGCCCAACTCTCATCTCTACTATCTGCCTTTGTGGCATCTTTGTGGAACCTCTTTTCCTTTCACATGTTGCCCTTCTTAAACACAGGCATATGAAGTCAGGAACAGGGCACAGAACCTGAGGTTGTTCCTCAAGTCTGTCTCATCATTTGCTCTATTATTTCCAGGGAATACACTAACCATTAATTTCTATCTCCTTGACTTTATCATGTTGGTTATTGTAAGAATTTTAATTTCATGACCCAATGAAGAAATTGAGAGACAGAAAACCAAATCCNCTGAGGTTGTTCCTCAAGTCTGTCTCATCATTTGCTCTATTATTTCCAGGGAATACACTAACCATTAATTTCTATCTCCTTGACTTTATCATGTTGGTTATTGTAAGAATTTTAATTTCATGACCCAATGAAGAAATTGAGAGACAGAAAACCAAATCCTTTCATTATCTTGTCCTCAGCTAGGGGCAAGACCAAAAAAAAAATCTTAATTTTAAATTATCTCAATTTGTCATCCTCATTTCTTTTCTAATAAGTCTTTAGGACAAAAGAAAGAATTCTGGATTAATTGTTCGGCCTTGGGCAAGTTACTCAACATTTCTGCCTCAGTTTCCTCTTCTGAGTTTGTTTTCTGAGCAATACAAGAGTGCAGAACACTTCAGTTCATTCTTCATTGAGTTACTTGTCATTGTTGTCTCATATTTTAATTATTTTCCTTAAAAATCTTTTAAAAAATACCTACCATCTATAAATATTGGGTTGGCCAAAAAGTCTGGGTGTTTCTATAACATCTTACAGAAAAACCCAAATGAACATTTTGGCCAACTCAACATTATTATTTATGCATATCATGTTTGCTTGAATGTAATCATGGTTTTCTAATTTATCTGTTCATCATTTCTATTATACCTTACAAATTTTCCTTTGCTATTCTTTTTCTTTTTCAAATACAAACTTCTTTAGTTAAGATCTGGTAGGTGGTAAAGCTGTGACTTGCCTGAATATATCTTTAATTTATTTCTACTCTTTTGAAACAGATTTGCCTGGTGCACAATTTTAGGTTGACTATCATATTCTCTCAAAACTTTGAAGAAAACATTTTTCTGTCTTCTGACTCCATTTATTTACAACAATTTTGCTCTTTGACTGAAGGGACTTATCTCTGGCTAACTTCAAGATTTTTTTCATCTCTGGCATTCTGTGGTTTCACTATTCTGTGTCTATGTTTAAGCTGTTTTTTTTCTTTGTCCTTTCCTCCTCAAATAGTTTATGTTTCCTATCCTCTACGAAAACTATGATTATGTACATTAGACTTTCGAATGGCTCCTCCTGCGGCTTGCAGAATCGATTACATTTTCCGACTTCTCATCTGAGCTTCACTCCGGATACTTTCTTCACATTCTCTGCCTTCCAGTTTACTAACTCTCCAAAATTTTAGTAGTCTTTTATGCCATTTAACTTATCTTATTTCCCTGATTATATTTCTAAAAGTCATTTAGCTGCCCTGCAATTATGTCTTCTCTCATTTCTATCTTTTATGCCCTCATATTTTTCTTTAAACATCTGAGTATTTTTTTGTCACTTAAATAACTTAATATATTTTTAAAAATTATTTGGCTGCACAGAGTCTCAGTTGGAGCATGTGGGATCTAGTTCCCTCACCAGGAATCAAACCTGGCCTCCCTGCATTGGGAGCATGGAATCTTAGCCACTGGACCACTAAGTACATCCCACTCAACACCTTTAGAGATCTATACAGTTGTTTTCCTGTTTTTTGTTTTTTTTTTTTTCTAACGTGTTGTTTCCTTGCATGTTTACAGTGATCTGGTTTGTAAGTTCAAGCTGGTTTGAACTTTATATGTTGAAGCTGCATGGCTGTTAACTGGTGATGCTTTCCTCCAAAAATTACCTATATATATTTTATAGGGAGCCAAGGGGTCCTTCTTGACCTGCCCCTTAAGAAATTTGTATGCAGGGCAGGAAGCAACAGTTAGAACTAGACATGGGACAACAGACTGGTTCCAAACAGAGAAAGGAGTATGTCAAGGCTGTATATTGTCACCCTGCTTATTTAACTTATATGCAGAATACATCATGAGAGCCTTCAATTTTTCACAGCATCAGGGTCTTTTCCAATGAGTCAGCTCTTTGTATCAGGTGGCCAAAGTACTAGAGTTTCAGCTTCAGCATCAGTCTTTCCAATGAACATTCAGGGTTTATTTCCTTTAGGATTGACTGGATTGATCTCCTTGATGTTCAAGGGACTCTCAACAGTCTTCTCCAACACCACAGATTGAAAGCAAGAATTCTTCGGTGTTCAGCCTTCTTTATGGTCCAACTTTCACATTCATATATGACTACTGGAAAAACCATAGCTTTGACTACAGGAACCTTTGTCAGCAAAATAATGTCTACTTTATAATACACTTAAGTGCCCCTTTAAAAGTCTCAGGTTTAATATGGAATGCTCAGATTTAGTTCTTCCACCTTGCTGGGGTCCCAAATGAGCCTCTGCATTTCTAAGCTCATCTGAATTTGCCCTCAGTGCAATCTCTATTTAAATATTTTCCCACACTGTCTTGTTTCTAACCCTCATGAAAGATAAATTCTAATTCTCAGGTCATGAATGGCTTGTAAGATACAAAAGAATAATAAATGTTTCTAAAGAGCAGAGAGGACCAGATTAATTTCTGGAAAACCAGATTGCCTTTAGTGATTTCTTTCAGTAATTTAATGCCAATAAAATGGTATTTTGTGGAGGAAGTCTTCGTGTGCTCACCAGTAGAGATTTAAGCCAATGTTTCTGTCGCTCAGTCATGTCCAACACTTAGCGACCCCGTGGACTGTAGCCTGCCAGGCTCCTCTGTCCTTGGAATCCTCCAGGCAAGAATACTGGAGTGGTTGCCATGCCCTTCTCCAGGGGATCTTCCCAACCCAGGGATTGAACCCAGGTCTCCTGCATTGCAGGCAGATTGTTTCACAGCTGAGCTACCCAGGAAGAATAGTTTCAACAGTTACCAGTATAAACTAGGTGATCAAAGAAAGGGGAGAAAAGTACTAAATTTTCTCTTCTAGNCATGCCCTTCTCCAGGGGATCTTCCCAACCCAGGGATTGAACCCAGGTCTCCTGCATTGCAGGCAGATTGTTTCACAGCTGAGCTACCCAGGAAGAATAGTTTCAACAGTTACCAGTATAAACTAGGTGATCAAAGAAAGGGGAGAAAAGTACTAAATTTTCTCTTCTAGATGGAAGAAACAACAGAAGTCCGTCCTTAAGTTGTGCTGTTTAAAATTAAGCTTATATTCCAAGGTAGCCTCTTGAAATATTAGTGGAATGTGAGTACTGGTTCTCTAACCCTCATAGAAACACTACCATTTCAGGACTTCTGCTTCTGGCTATAATGCAATAATTTGCAGTAAATCCATCTATTTGTTCTTTGAGAACAAATAGAAAAGCTGAGTTAAAAGAAAAAAGCTATCACAGCAAGGCAACCAACTCGGAGAGAGAGGTTTCCAAATAGAAGAGACCCTCAGAAGGGTGAGCCAAAATCCTGCAGAATGTTCTTCCATCCAGAGCATTATTTATTGACCACTGGCATGGAACAAAAGGCTAAGAATCCAGGCAGATGGATGCAGCTATTAGGAAGGCAAGCCAACAGAGCTTTTAGTAACGTCATAAGGCTGATGACACAAATACTGAGTTTGGGGCTGCCATGGCAGCCAGGACTTGAATGTCTAACAGCCCAGTGGGAAGAGGGCAGCTTTCCCCTTGAGCCATTTGGTGAATTCCTGAGCTGCGATAAAGGCAGGAGATTAAGAAGCTCAGCAGGGAGCTACTGAAAAATCTCAGCAAGGCTTTCTACAATGCCGGGAGATAAAAACTTGGAATGAGAACATTCCAAGAAGGAGTTGCTGTTGTTGTTTAGGCACTAAGTTATGTCTGACTCTTCTGCGACCCCACGGACTATAGCCCACTAGGCTCCTTCCCCCGTGGGATTTCTCAAGGAAGAATACTGTAGTGGGCTGCCACTTGCTTCTCCAGAGGATCGTCCCAACCCAGGGATAGAACCTGTGTCTCCTGCATTGGCAGGCGTATTCTCTACCACCGAACCAACAAGGAAGCCTCCAGGAAGGAAAGGTCAGAGGAAATACCCCAGACTCTCAATTGGGATTTAAGGATGAGGTCAATTTGGAGATAGACTCTGACAAACTATTTCAGTTTTGAGTTATCACAGATTCTGATTAATTAAGGTCATATTCCCCAAAATTATTCTATAGATACATTCCTACCTGAAACTTCATTGATACCTAAACTCCTCGCCAAAGCTCCTGGGTTCCATTTGGCCTCTGTCTACAGACGTGCTTTCATCTCCCTCTCTGCATTCACTGCTCTCCCTTTCTGCTTGTTAGCTTTGCCAGTCATCATTTAGAATCTTAAGTTGTTGAAGCTTTCCATCCACACATTGGGTTTTATATCTCTTTAATTCTTTGAAAGTTTTTCCTCACTTTCTTATCACAGCCTTTAGCACACTACATATATACTAATAGCTTATACTCTATATCTGTTTATATGCTCCACTTGAATGTAAGTGAGAATTCTGTGAAAGGAGAAACAGGGTCTGGCTTTATCACTGCCGCATTCCTCAAACTTTCAGTGTCAGATAGTATCTCTGGATAGTGAACACTCCATACATATTTATTAAGTGACGCTTGAGGGAAAGAAAAAACTGATACTTAGAAGCACAGAGGGTACATTGACACCAACCTGAAAAACCCCATGCAGATCCTAGACAGGAGAAATCACATTAAGTTTCGTTCTGTACCTGGTTTAAAAAAGAAGGAAAACCTACCACCCATGTTACTCCTGGGTTTTTTGGTTGCTGATTTTTGAGGTTTTTGAAAGGGCTGTCAAAGGTCTTGGATTGTATTTTCTCTGAATTTACATACCTCTTCCTTTTGTATTTTTATATTGGGGGGGGGTGTGCAGGTAAGTGACACGGAGCAAGAATTTCTTTGAAAAATTATAGTATGTATAGTAAATGAAGCATTTCCTAGAACTTATAAATATCATACTTCTGGAAAATATTTTTTAACAGACACTAAAAATAAAATTGAAATTTCATAAGTACTTCATTATCTTTTATGTTAATAAGATAAAGCTTGCCTACTCAATAGTTACACTGATTTAATATTCATCCAGTAAGTTCAAGATGGGATATTTGGTGCAGCTATCTTAAAAGAATCTGCATCATCCTATAAACTGGAAATTTCAGTAACTCATTGGTTAATGAGGCTTTTTTGTTTTTAGAAGAGTCAAACCAAACACATCTGAGTGTTGCAGCACTTGAAGGTTAGCTCATCCCACGACGGCACACTCAGCGAGTGTTAGCTCTGTCTTCAGTAAGTTCTTTACCTGGCCGATTTTGCTTTTTAGCCTTTACGTGGTTAGAGGCAGAAACAGCGTAGGATGAAGTGAAGGATCTGCTTTTGGTCAGAGTCATCATCACTGGGTTTTTCCAAGAATCTGGATTAATAGCACTGTAAAGACAAGGTATAAAGAAAAATGAAGAAACTATCCTTTAATTATTGGGGTAGACCTTACCAGAACCCAACCATCATTTTCATAATAGATGTTTCAATCTGAGTCATGGTCCAGGTTCAGTGACAGAACCACTTGACTTCCAAGTGACAAACTAAGTTATCTGAATTTAGTCTGTGCTACAGGGTCACAGGACACACTCTTCAAGGATACTGGGTTAACCAAGACAAAAAGAGAACTTTACTGTTCATTCAATTATTTGGTATCCAACACATTCTCATTCTATTTCCATAATCATGTTCCTCAAAGATTTTCTAAAAACACGGCAAACTAACTTTAAGATGCAGGTGAACTTACATTAGGTATGAATGATATGGTGCTTTCTTATATACTCTTTCTAATTTATTATTCTTGGTGTAACTAAATTAAGAAATTCAAGTACTTATCATTCAAAGACAATATTCTTGCAGTATCTTGAAGGAAAAGATTAATAACAGGTCTTTAACCAACCATTTCTTTTACTGGTGATACCCTGTAAAGAATGGAATGATGAGACAAATTCCCTTGTAGATACTAATGGGCCTGTTACTAAAGGTAGCACCGATGCTATTTACTAGGAGAAAGGTAATGGCAGTGAGTCTTTACTCAAGGGAATGTTTTTAGCAGGATATCTTTGCTCTGTCTAGGTATTATTGTAAATAAACCTGTAATCAATTTAAATAAATTTAAATAAATCATAAATCAATCAGGAAGGTTGGGATGGAGAACACTATAAAAAAATCCATGTAACTAATGGATATAAATTTTAGAGCTGTTTAAAACCAAAATTTATCTGTAGGCACTGCTCAAAACCTTACGTTCTGAATCTGAAACAGAATCTATTGTAATTTGAGAGAAAAAAATATTCGGGAAGCCATATAGACTGTCTTGGTTTGCTCCAAAGGAAAAGTGTGTAGTCTACAGCCAGACCACCATGAACATGTCAGATCTTGTCTGATCTCAGAAGCACAGCAGGGTAGGGCCTGGTTAATACATGGATGGGAGGAAAAGTGTCTGCTTTGTTTTTTTGTGTGTTTTGCTAACATCGGTGTGTTTTTGAGCATTAGTAAATTGGTAATGCATAAAATCTATAACTTGCATGAGAGTAACTGGACAATTTGATCCTTGGCCAATCTTAGATTGGCAGTGTAAGCAGGATATACCCGGTCTCTTTGGGTGGCTTATTGCAAATGAAGCTGAAATGGATGGAATTATGGGGTCATTAATATGTAGAGATTGTCATGTAAGCTATATAGCTAATGAGGTATAATTTTGGGGTGTTTTATAATCAAAACAGTCAAAATAAAGTTATGGTTTTTCCAGTAGTCATGTATGGATGTGAGAGCTGGACCGTAAAGAAAGCTGAGCACCAAAGAATTGATCTTTTTGAACTGTGGTGCTAGAGAAGACTCTTGAGAGTCCTTTGGACTGCAAGGAGATCAAACCAGTCCATCCTAAAGGAAATCAGTCCTGAATATTCATTGGAAGGACTGATGCTGAAGCTGAAGCTCCAATACTTTGGCCACCTGATGCAAAGAACTGACTCATTGGAAAAGACACTGATGCTGGGAAAGANAGAGTCCCTTGGATTGCAAGAAGATCCAACCAGTCCATCCTAAAGATCAGTCCTGGGTGTTCTTTGGAAGAACTGATATTGAAGCTGAAACTCTAATACTTTGGCCACCTCATGCAAAGAGTTGACTCATTGGAAAAAACCCTAATGCTGAGAAGGACTGGGGGCAGGAGAAGAAGGGGATGACAGAGGATGAGATGGCTGGATGGCATCACTGACTGAATGGACGTGGGTTTGGGTAGACTCTGGTTGTTAGTTATGGACAGGGAGGCCTGGCGTGCTGCAATTCATGCATCACAAAGAGTCAGACATTACTGAGCGACTGAACTGAACTGCTGAAAGTGAAAGAGGAGAGTAAAAAAAGCTGGCTTAAAGCTCAGCATTCAGAAAACTAAGATAATGGCATCTGGTCCCATTGTTTCCCAANGGACAGGGAGGCCTGGCGTGCTGCAATTCATGCATCACAAAGAGTCAGACATTACTGAGCGACTGAACTGAACTGCTGAAAGTGAAAGAGGAGAGTAAAAAAAGCTGGCTTAAAGCTCAGCATTCAGAAAACTAAGATAATGGCATCTGGTCCCATCGTTTCATGGCAATTAGATTGGGAAACAATGGAAACAGTGAGAGACTTTATTTTTGGGGGTTTCAAAATCTCTGCAAATGGTGACTGCAGCCATGAAACTAAAAGAGTCTTGCTCCTTGAAAGGAAAATTTTGACCAGTCTAGACAGCATATTAAAAAGCAGTGACACTACTTTGTCGACAAAGTCCATCTAGTCAAAGCTATGGTTTTTCCAGTAGTCATGCATGGATGTGAGAGTTGGACTGTAAAGGAAGCTGAGTGCCGAAGAACTGATTTTTTTGAACTGTGGTATTCAAGAAGACTCAAGAGTCCCGTAGACTGCAAGGAGATACAACCAGTCCATCCTAAAGGAAATCAGTCCTGAATATTCATTGGAAGGACTGAAGTTGACATTCCAATACTTTGGCCACCTGATGTGAAGAACTGACTCACTGGAAAAGATCCTGATGCTGGGAAAAATTGAAGGCAGGAGGAGAAGGGGACGGCAGAGAATTAGATGGTTGGATGGCATCACCGACTCCACTGTCATGGGTTTGAACTAGCTCTGGGAGTTGGTGATGGACAGGGAAGCCTGGCATGCTGTAGTCCATGGGGTCAAGAGTGACTGAAAGGTTACTGATACTGAGAAAGAGTTGAGGCAGTATTATTTTCTGAAATTTTAATCACCTTCCTTATAATGTTTATTCTCTGCTGGTCTTTGACTTGCATAAATTTTTTGTTCCCTGATTGTTTGATTCCATCTTTCCTAGGAACTCCCTCTAAGACTCCATATAAGTGATATGGTCCTGATTTCAAGTTTGGTTTCTAGATAGGATTCATCCAAGTGCCACTTTCGAGCATAAGTATTGTTCTATCCAAGATGTTTACAGAACTAACTATTTTGAAGCACTTTTTGGTTCACTCTTTACCTGAGATTTTAGATTGTATTTGTTCTTACTGAAGAGGATTCTCTAAAAAGCACAGGTAGATCTTCAATAAAGGCATCAGTTTTGAGGAAAGAATTTACCACTCAACGTTGTTTGATTTAATCCCACCTTGATTAACCAGAGGCGAAATGAAAGAAAACAATTCAGAGTAAAGCAGGGAACCTCTAGGAGCTTATATGTTTTTCTTAATCTTGCCTAGAGGTTAAGGATGAGAACTTTTTTTTTTTTTTTTTTACCATGAAATAAACCACTTCTACTTTAATCAACTAATCTAGTTGCCTGGGTTTGTGCTTGTGTGATCCCTTATGGATCATAGTCTAATTCATCATCATTCCTGTCAGACCATTCTTCTGGAGTGAAAGCCATTTCAATAGTCACCTAAACATATTGCCTTGAACTAACGACATCATCCATGTCTATTGAATAGCAGTTGGAAAGTTCATCCTGGTGTTGATGCACTATAGTTTGTGCCTAGCTACAGGGAAAATTTCATATTCCAAACTCACTGTTACTGGGCATATCTTGTATTACTCAGGGACAGGTGTCAAGGCTGTTTGTTTAGTTTTAGAGTTCTTTCTTTGTTCATTTATCTATCTATCTATCTATCTATCTATCTATCTATATCTATATCTATATATATTAGTACTTACTGGAACAGGCACTATTCTAGGTGCTGGGGTTTAGCAGTGAGTAAAATAGACTGCGTCTGTACCATTGTGATGTATGTAGTCTGGTGGGAGGGAGACAGACAGTACGGAGCTGGTGAAGCGTGCAACAAAGACAAGTAGAGTGGAAAAGAAAAGAGTGATGGAGGTACTATCTTCTACAGGGAAATCAGATATGACATTTAATTTTTGATAATGAGATTTACAGTTGAAGAATAGATATATCTAAGAGCTCTTAATAAATTAATCTATCAATAGTCTTTTAGTGATAGGAAAATCATAGTTCTTCAGTAAACATTTTCTCTTTCCTTTCTATGACATGTTCTTACTCAGTCTTTGATACTGAAACCCACCATTTTTTTTTTTATTTTAAGCTGAGTCACTCATGGTGCTAGAACATAAAATATGCCCTTTATATGTGATAGGTGAAGAACTTTAAAACTGGCAAACTGCTTTTTTAATGTCTTCTATCTGTGCTGATTTCAGTTAGTAGATACAAACTTGCCTGGGCTTAGCATTGGGAAAGTATACCAAATATTTTAATGTAATTATTTTAGAGGAAGAAATCTTCTAATTGACTATAGTGTCTTGAAATCCCCTCACTGTGTATCTTATGAACAAATTTTTGCCTTGGTTATTTATTTCCAAAACTTCTTTGTATGTGACTTTGACATATCAGGACTTATATAGGTTATATTGTAACCCTGGCTTCCCAAGTGGCTCAGTGGTAAAGAATCCACCTGCCAATGCAGGAAAGGCAGAATACGCGGGTTCAATACTCAGTCAGGAAAATCACCTGGAGGAAGAAATGGCAACCTACTTCAATATTTTTGCCTGGAAAAATCTCATGGAGAGAGGAGCCTGATAGGCTATAGTCCATAGGGTTTCAAAGAGTCAGACATAACTGAAGGACTGAGCACAACACACACACATCCTAACCCTACATCTTTCACTCTTGATTCTATAGTATCCCTTATCTTCAATAATCATTTGACACACAGAATGAATGAAAATGTTAATTCTCATTTTTATCATGGATAACTAACTAACAAAGGCTGTTGCTGACTTCCCCTTCTCTGAATGTCATACTGGAGAGACTATATTGTGAGTGAATTTGAAGGATTCTGAAACTTAACATAAGAACTGAAAGGAGATAAGTATGTGGAGGCCAAACATTTTTGATTGCAGCGTCAGATAGCAATGATAAGAGCTAGGTTCCTAAGAATAGCAAGAGGGTAGAGCTTAATACTTTGCTTTTGTNAACTTTTAATAGGATAGTGAAATTAAGGAAGAGTAAGTTAGTGGAAAAAAGCATACCTAGGCAGGACATCAATGAGTACTTTTAGGACAAAAGGAATGAGTGGGATTATATGCCATTCCTTTTCTATTTTGAAAATAGTTGAGAAGGAGCATTTATTTCATAAAACAGAATGACAAAATCCTTAGAGTTAAGCTCATAAAAGTTTTTGAAAGCCTCTTCCTCATGTTGATTTCAATTTCAGTCTCTAATCTCATTCAAAAGCAGAGACATTACTTTGCTGACTAAGGTCCGTCTAGTCAAGACTATGGTTGTTCCTGTGGTCATGTATGGATGTGAGAGTTGGACTGTGAAGAAGGCTGAGCGCCAAAGAATTGATGCTTTTGAACTGTGGTGTTGGAGAAGACTCTTGAGAGTCCCTTGGACTGCAAGAAGATCCAACCAGTCCATTCTGAAGGAGATCAACCCTGGGATTTCTTTGGAGGGAATGATGCTAAAGCTGAAACTCCAGTACTTTGGCCACCTCATGCGGAGAGTTGACTCATTGGAAAAGACTCTGATGCTGGGAGGGATTGGGGGCAGGAGGAGAAGGGGACGACAGAGGATGAGATGGCTGGATGGCATCACGGACTCGATGAACGTGAGTCTGAGTGAACTCCGGGAGATGGTGATGGACAGGGAGGCCTGGTGTGCTGCGATCCATGGGGTCGCAGAGAGTCGGACATGACTGAGCGACTGAACTGAACTGAACTGAATCTCATTTAACTAAAAGAAGAGAGGAGTAGGAGAAATGAAATTTGATGAGAAGTAACAAATAACAAAAAGAAAGGAGACATTTAAGCAAAGCTTGAATGGATTTTTGGTAGAATCGTTCTATGGATAGTAAATAAAGAAGCATTAACTATAGTATGACAGGAATCTTGGCAAGGTATACTGGGAAAATAGACAACCTCTCTAAAGATATATACCAAGAACATAAAATTCATGTTTTTAAGCAACAAATAAATAACTATAATTTCCTACCACTTATCAGTATTTGCTGCTGTAAAAGTCAACAGTCAATATTTTCATGGGAAAATACTATTAGTGACCTATAATTTTGAACTTCAAGAAATGTTCATGAAACAGATTAACACCCCCCTATGGTGATGCTTCAGAGAAGGCAATGGCATCCCACTCCAGTACTCTTGCCTGGAAAATCCCACGGATGGAGGAGCCTGGTGGGCTACATTCCATGGGGTCGCTAAGAGTTGGACATGACTGAGCGTCTTCACTTTCACTTTCACTTTTCACTTCCATGTATTGGAGAAAGAAATGGCAACCCACTCCAGTGTTCTTGCCTGGAGAATCCCAGGGATGGCGGAGCCTGGTGGGCTGCTGTCTGTGGTGTTGTACAGAGTCTGACACGACTGAAGTGACTTAGCAGCAGCAGCATAATGATATTTTGAAGTTTCACAAACATCCAGGTGATAAGACAGAGTGGAATTATGTGAACTCATGTGAAAGAAAGAATCATTCATGCTTGCTTCTGATTCTATAGGTTTATTAGATCATCAGTAATATTTAACATGAAAGAAACCAATTATGTTTTTAAGTAAGAAAGCAGGAAAAGTTAACAGTCATTAAAAATTCTTAGGATCTGAAAGGTTTCCATTTCTCTGCCAATTTCAGAATGAGGCTTTATATTCAAAGCCAGGGTCAAAAGAAAATCACTGCTAATACTGTCATCATGTAGTTCAATAAAGATATGGTAATTTTCCAGTCATTAGATCATTAATAAAACTGATACGTTTCAAAAACCTGAAATCATATATGGTAAATGTTCTCATAATTATTATTCACACAAAGTATGCTATTTCTATGCCAAATAGAAAAGGACAAATGCAGTAGCTTTCTCTGAAAGAATTTCTCTCATGATGATGTTTTCTTCAAAACTCTTTCTAGATCTTAGTATTATCTTTTCCTTAGCTTTGGTAATTCTGATTTTTCAACCACTTTGTAAAATTAGAATTAATATTCTAAGTAAATTGTATTCTATTTATTTTCATTGAGGTACAATCAAAATATAACATTTGTTTTAGGCACATAACATGATGATTTGATATTTGTATATACTGTGAAATGATCATCACAATGTGCTGTGTGCTTAGTTGCTCAGTTGCATCTGACTCTTTGTGACCCCATGGACTATAGCTCACCAGGCTCCTCTGTTCATGGGGATTCTCCAGGCAAGAATGCTGGAGTTGGCTGCCATTTCTTCCTCCAGGGATCTTCCCAACCCAGGGATCAAACCCAGGTTTCCTGCATTGTAGTTGGATTCTTCACCATCTGAGCCACCAGGGAAGCCCAAGAATACTGGACTGGGTAGCCTATCCCTTCTCCAGGGGAACTTCCCAACTCAGGAGTTGAACTGGGCTCTCTGCATTGCAGGCGAATTCTTTACCATCTGAGCTATCTGGGAAGCCCAATAAGTCTAGTCAATATCCGTCTGGTGGCTTAGATGGTAANTGAGCCACCAGGGAAGCCCAAGAATACTGGACTGGGTAGCCTATCCCTTCTCCAGGGGAACTTCCCAACTCAGGAGTTGAACTGGGCTCTCTGCATTGCAGGCGAATTCTTTACCATCTGAGCTATCTGGGAAGCCCAATAAGTCTAGTCAATATCCGTCTGGTGGCTTAGATGGTAAAGAATCCACCTGCAATGTGGGAGTACTGGGTTGGAAAGATCCCCTAGAGAAGGGAACGACTACCTGCTCAAGTATTCTGGCCTGCAGAATGCCATGGACAGTCCATGAGTCTCAACAAATATCTTTCTACATTTTTTTTCTTCTGATGAAGACTTTTAACATCTATTCTCTTAGCAACTTTCAAATATACAATACAGTATCATTAACTATAGTCACCATACTGTACATTCCCGCAACTTACTTTATAACTGCAAGTTTTGATCCCTTTCACTCATTTTGGCTACCCTTGACCTCTGCCTCTGACAACCACCAATCTGTTCACTGTCTAAATAAAGTTTAAGTTAAAAACTGTTTGAACATATTTAGTTGCTCTTAGAATGATCTACCTTTGATCTGATTTTCTGCCCTTCAAATAATGCCAGGAGAGCTGGTCTGGTGAACTGGGGGAAATCGAACAATCATTTGCAAATGTTAGGTTGGATACCTTCGATGTAAAAATTCAACACGGATCTCAGTCCAGGTAATATATAGTCTGTTTTTATTCTGGGTTCAACTTTACCCATCCAAATTTACAGTAGCAGACATCACTTCAAGTCACTGTCCCCATTTATACTTAAGGCCATACAACACCATTTAAACATAATTATCTGATATCAATCCCTATACTGCTCTGGATTTAAACCAAATACCTTTTTCATTTTCAAAGCTGGCCTCAAACTAACTATAATCTTTTGGGCCTCTCTTCTCCTGTAATTTTTTTTGCCATATATTATAAATCTTTATTAATGATCATTTTTCATAATTAAGTAAACAATCACTATGGATGCTACTATATTTTACTTTATATATATATATATATATATTTAACTTTTCATTTTGTACTGCGGTATAGCCAGTTAACAACGCTGTGATAGCTTAGGTGCACAGCAAAGGAACTCATTCTTCCCCATGCTCCCTTCCCATCCAGTGTACACGTAACACTGAGCAGAGTTTCCTGTGCATGTAGTAGGACCTTGTGAGCTATCCGTCTTAAATACAGCAGCGTGCACCTGTCCATCCTAAACTCCCTAACTGTCCCTTCCTTCCATCCTTCCCTCCCCCCTGGAAACCATAAGTTCATTTTCGAACTCTATGGGTCTATTTCTGTTTTGTGATCCCCTGTAATTTATAATTAATTTTTGATAAGGAACTTCTCCTAGAAACATGAACCCAACAGGAACATCCCCTAACCTGGATGAAGGTGCTTCATGCAGCTTGATGCTGGCACTGCGGTCCCTCCGGACAGGGGCAGGCTCCAGCGTGGGCAGACCTGTGGCAGAGGTGGTGGTTGTCCAAGTTGACGAAACTCGTCTCAGCAAACCGGGGGGCAAACTCCTCCTCAGGCGCTGGGAAGAAGGAACACCGATTTTATTTCCTATCACGAACTTCTATGTAATATGATGAAAATGAGTTTTTAATTAGCAATGAATATATTAAACTATATTGGTTGGATATCATATCTCTAAAATTTGGGCACTCAGAAATTCAATAAAGAACTCTGGCCAAAATCAATTAATGTTATAAAAATAACATTTTGGGACCTTCGTTTCAATGATTATATAAAAATGGGATTATGGGAAATGAGAGCCATATTGGGCTAATTTTATTGTCATATTCATCCAACAGGGCTTACATACCTACAAATATTGATATATAACTTATTATGAGCTGCATTTCTATTAACTAGCACAACTGATGTTATGCCAAAGTGTACACTGATTTAATTGATTTAATCCTTGATTTAGAAATGACGAGACCTAAGGGTAAGAGTGTAACTCACAAGATGTACCACCTCTCTTGTGGTTAATGTGACTTAAGACAGACAGGCATTTGGGTAGTGTCATTAGGACGAACATCTTTTTTTTGAAAGAAAAGTATAATTTCTACTTACAACCAATGAGCCTGATACAGAAGAGGTGACTGGGACAGACCAGGAGTGGGTGTGAAGAGACTGGGAAAAGTGCAGCAAGAAAGTGAAGGAGGGCAAAGAGGAAGTGGGCATGGTTCACCATGCAAACCCCATTCACCCCAGCTCCTCCCAGTGCCCAAGTTCCCCAGCCTGCCCTCCACTCTTTTTCTCTGGTCCCAAAGGCAAAGTAGTCTGCTGACTAGGCCCCCTCCTTGACCAACTCATATTTAGTCCATAACCAGGTCTTTCGGAGGGAGGGTAGAACTCCTCCAAGAACCTGAGTTCCCAGAACTGGGGATTCCCCTCCATGTCTGATGCACTGTGAGGATGAATGTCTCTTAACGGAAGTCACTGCTAATCGACCCGCGATTCCCCTCTTTGTCATTTCTTCTCCTACCATAGCCTAAGTGGGATTTGTGACACCCTCAGCACTCAGGCATAATTCTGAGTTCACCAGGATGAACAATGACCCTCCAAAGAGAGTCTTAGCCTTCAAAATCAAAGGGAAGGTAATCTAATACAACTACAGCAGTAGTGATGAGGTAGGAGCTCATTATTTTATTTGTGGCCGGTGACTCCTAGAACAATTGTGCAAGCCAAGTTTAACAAAGAGTCTGCTCTTCCTGAAGACAGTTAAAGCTTTGAGAATTAAGTATATGGCACCTTGGGGTTCAAGAAGAATTCTGATATTAAATACTTTCCAAAATCTGTTAAAGATATATACCCTAGGAAGGAATTCAACAGGAAGAGAAAATGTCAAGCAATGTAAATATCAGGATTCTTGTCTGTAAATCTGTCACTGACTCTGTGTCTATTTTGAGACCCAAGGGAATCACTTTCTCTTTCTTCATCCATTTATTTTCATATCATGCTTAGCCCTATCTTTCTCAGAGAAGTAGATGTTCAAAGGAAACTTAAAAACACCTAATTGACAAAGTTATCTGAAGGACACAGTCCTGGGTCCAGAGACCCACAATGGCAAGAACACAGATGTTACTGACTAACCATCAGCTCCAGGGCACAGCTGCTTATTTACCAAATACAGAACTGTGCTGGATATACCTGAGACCACTGAAATTCTGATCCTTTTCCTTCTTTTTTGGTCCTTAACATGATTTGTTTTCAACTAACACTGAAGTCTAAACTGGAGGCAGAACTCTACTCCCTACAGCTCACTTTTGTAAAACTCTCATATCTTATATGTAAAAACAAGAAAATACATGAATCACTAAGCCAACTTCTACTTTAAATAATCAAAAATCAAATAAATTCTTCCAAGTTAAAAACTTGTTGGGTTTGGGAAAGACTACCATGAAGGCTACCATACTAAAAAATCAAACAGGAAAGGAATCTCGCACTTTAGAAGGCAGTGAGTTTTTCACAGAATCCACAAAAGTGGGAGCAGGAGGTTTTGCCTGCTCTTATTTCCCTGCTACTATTTTCATCCCACAGACTAAGGCCTGATATATAGAGAAGAAAAAACCTGAACACATGAATAAAAAAAGTTAAATGTAAAAATGTAACATTTTTTTGTTTACAGAAAGCTATCAGGTATAAGGAGGGAAGTCTTCATGTTTACTTCTCTATTACTTTGGTCACCATGATTGACAAACACTTCTTAGGGGAAAGAAAGTGAAAGCATTAGTCGCTAAATTATGCCTAGCTCTTTGCGACCCCATGTACTTAGCCCACCAGGGTTCTCTGTCCATGGAATTTTCCAGGCAAGAATACTGGAGTGGGTTGCCATTCCCTTCTCCAGGGAAACTTCCTAACCCAAGGATTGAACCCAGGTCTCCCACACTGCAGGCAGATTCTTTACCATCAGGTAAGACTTCTTGGGGGTGCGGGTGGGAGGGCTCACTGATATGTATCACTGGATGGGTCTGGAGTGATAAGTAAAAGGTCTAGGAGAAACAGTTTAACCCTTTCAGAAGCATGTCATTAACACCTACCTTGGGAATAGCCAGCTTGTCTTTTTCAGAGCTTTCTTCCGAATCAGAGCAGGTGTAGTTTTCACTGAAGGACACGATGGGGTTCACCCTGGGCTTGTGAATGGCCTGGATGGTGAGTTGTGTGCTGAGGAGGTTGCTCACTGCCCTCAGTGACGTGCACACGTTGGGGGGCAGAGAAGGGTCTGCCAGGAGGTCAGTGATGAGGCCATGAGCCTCGCCCATTACGGCAATATCCACAGTGATGCTGGTTCCTGAAGACTAAGACACCAAACACAGGAGGTTGGGTGAGAAAGGCTTGAGGCTGGAGGCACAAGAAGGGAAACTGGGCGTTTTAGAAAAAGTGGACCAAAGTGACACTAGGGTGATAGTAAAGTAACATTCAAATCACATTTCTGTTTCAAATTTTGCCCAATTTTGCCATATCGTTTTGCTATTTTTGTGTTCATAGCACATTTTTTACTGCTAGACCTGTAGACTTTGAAAAAACAAAAAGATAAACATTATTATTATTTTTAAATAAAAATCTCCAGGAAACAAAAAAAAATGTTCATATCAATCACTCCTTATGAAGACCTCAACATTTTAATGTACTTCATATAGTAGTGAAAGAAAGTGGAGTTGCTCAGTAGTGTCCAACTCTTTGCGACCCCATGGTAGCCTGTAACCTACCAGGCTCCTCCATCCATGGGATTTTCCAGGCAAGAATACTGGAGTGGGTTGCCATTTCCTTCTCCAGGAGATCTTCCTGACCAGGGATTGAACTCAGGTCTCCCACGTTGTAGGCAGATGCTTTACCATCTGAGCCACCAGGGAAGTTCACTTACTCATATAGTAAGTGTCCATCNCCATGGGATTTTCCAGGCAAGAATACTGGAGTGGGTTGCCATTTCCTTCTCCAGGAGATCTTCCTGACCAGGGATTGAACTCAGGTCTCCCACGTTGTAGGCAGATGCTTTACCATCTGAGCCACCAGGGAAGTTCACTTACTCATATAGTAAGTGTCCATCAATAGGTGAATTGAAAAAAATATGATATGACATATATATACATATACACACACATATATATACACAATATATATATGGTTGGCCAAATAGTATGGATTTTTCATATAATCTTATGAATTTTATATAGACACACACACACACACACACCTGCATATATAAATATATGCCAGGCTTCTCTGTCCATGGAATTCTCCAGGCAAGAATACCTGGGTGGGTAGCCATTGCCTTCTCCAAGGGGATCTTCCCCATGACCCAGAGGTTGAAACCTGGTCTCCCACATTGCAGGAAGATTCTTTACAGTCTAGCCATCAGGAAAACTCAGACACACCCACCCACCCACACATATATATTTATGTACATATTATGTATAATATACGTATGTGCATTATATATATATATAAAGTTTCATTCTGAAAAGTAACATCAATATACTATAAAATTTTAGTAATATTCTCATATGATATTTGAGCTTGGTGTGTGGTAATTATTCAATTAATATTAGAAACACAAAAAGCACTTCATTGTGCTGTTCAGATTCACAAACTGTCTCTCTACTTGTTGTCAGGAATAATAGAAAGTTCTGTTCTGGAATTCTGTGGCACATCTGTCATATTCTGCCAAACTGCTTCTCAGATTCAGAGTTATTACTCTATACTTGCTAAAGGAATGAAGAACATAAAATGCAGAGGGCAGGGATGTTCTTACAACCTGCTGGTCAGGCAGTAATGTAGACAGGAAGATGTGGGAGCAAGGGAGAGCATAGGCAGGGTCAAGGTTAACAAAGTAGATGAAGCTGAAGGATGGCATACAGATGACTGTTAATACTGGAATGGTGCCCCAGTATGAAGCAAAAGGAGGCCAGAATACTGGCGTGGGTCACTATTCCATTCTCCAGGGGATCTTCCCACCCTATCCTGCATTGCTGGAGAAGGCAATGGCACCCCACTCCAGTACTCTTGCCTGGAAAATCCCATGGATGGAGGAGCCTGGAAGGCTGCAGTCCATGGGGTTGCGAAGAGTCTGACACGACTGAGTGACTTCACTCTCACTTTTCACTTTCCTGCATTGGAGAAGAAAATGGCAACCCACTCCAGTGTTCTTGCCTGGAGAATCCCAGGGACGGCGGAGCCTGGTGGGCTGCTGTCTATGGGGTCGCACAGAGTCGGACATGACTGAAGTGACTTAGCAGCAGCAGCAGCAGCATCCTGCATTGCGGGCAGATTCTTCACCAGCTGAGCCACCAGCGAAGCCCACGAGGAAGCCACATAACTTTAAATTGAGTAATAGTGATGGATGTGTAGGTTTTGGAACTAGGCTATTTGCTCCAAATTCTGACTCCTGACCTTCCCACTTTCTATCGCATGATCTCCCGCACATTAGTGAGCTCTCTGTACTGTGACTTCTCCATCTGTAAAGTGGATATAGCATAGTACCAACTTCGGAAGGTTATTTTAATAAGAATTAAAGGGCAGGAACTTCCCTGGTGGTTCAGTGACTGAGAGTCCGCCTTCTAATGCAGAGGATGTGGGTTTGAATCCCTGGTTGGGTAACTAGGATCCCACATGCCGCCGAGCAACTGAACCTAGGTATCGCAATTACTGAGACTGAGTGTTACAACTAGAGAGAAGCCCGCAAACTACAAAGAAAGGTTCTACTTGCTGCAATGAAGATTCCAGGTGCTGCAACTGAGACTCAAAGCATTCAGAAATAAAAAATTAAATTAAAAGAGGACTTAAAAAGTAGATTATATACAAGGCACTTACTATTGTGCTGGTTATAAGTGTCCAATAATGATAATGATATAAATAATAGTAGTGATAATTCTGGAGATTTTCAGCAAGAAGTTATTAGAAGTTAGGCTACATAGTTGGGAGAAAATAAAGACCTGCATTGCGGGCAGATTCTTCACCAGCTGAGCCACCAGCGAAGCCCACGAGGAAGCCACATAACTTTAAATTGAGTAATAGTGATGGATGTGTAGGTTTTGGAACTAGGCTATTTGCTCCAAATTCTGACTCCTGACCTTCCCACTTTCTATCGCATGATCTCCCGCACATTAGTGAGCTCTCTGTACTGTGACTTCTCCATCTGTAAAGTGGATATAGCATAGTACCAACTTCGGAAGGTTATTTTAATAAGAATTAAAGGGCAGGAACTTCCCTGGTGGTTCAGTGACTGAGAGTCCGCCTTCTAATGCAGAGGATGTGGGTTTGAATCCCTGGTTGGGTAACTAGGATCCCACATGCCGCCGAGCAACTGAACCTAGGTATCGCAATTACTGAGACTGAGTGTTACAACTAGAGAGAAGCCCGCAAACTACAAAGAAAGGTTCTACTTGCTGCAATGAAGATTCCAGGTGCTGCAACTGAGACTCAAAGCATTCAGAAATAAAAAATTAAATTAAAAGAGGACTTAAAAAGTAGATTATATACAAGGCACTTACTATTGTGCTGGTTATAAGTGTCCAATAATGATAATGATATAAATAATAGTAGTGATAATTCTGGAGATTTTCAGCAAGAAGTTATTAGAAGTTAGGCTACATAGTTGGGAGAAAATAAAGTTTAATCATTCTGACAACAGACTTAAAAATGAACTCCAGAGATATGAAAAATTTAAATGCATAAAATTATCAGATTATTAAAAGGAAATATGGGGGACTACTTTATAATTTTGGGATTAGGAAGACTCCCAAAAGTAATACAAATGGCATAAACTGTCAAGAAAACACCTAATAGATCTGATGAAACACAGAAACTTCTCATAAGAAAATATGCTATGAGCAAAGGTAAAAAACAAACAGTCCATGAAAGAATATCTGCTACCCAGAGAAGATAAAACATATGTGAATAAAAGACCTCTAAAAAAAATAAAAGTCAATAGAGAATTCCCTGTTGGTTTAACTGCTGAAGACTAGGTTCAATCCTTGGTAGGGGAACTAAGATCCCACAAGGTGTACAATAGGAATATATATATATATACACATATATATATACACACACACATATATACAAATGTATATACACACACATGTATACATATGTATATACACACACATATATATATAAATCAATAAATGATAAACTAGGAGAAAGGGAATGAATATACAATTCAAATATAATTTAACCATCAAATACAAAAAAAGCTGCTTGTCTCATGAATGTTTAAGATACAAATTAATGAAATAAAAGCAATGTTTACTTATTAAATAAAAAATAATAAAATATTACTAGCACCAAGTATCAGTAATGGGTTGAGGAAATGAGCAGTAAGTAAAAACAATACAATATTTTTGGCAAGAAGTTTTGGCTGAACCTATTAATTTATAGTTTAGAAGTACATATTCTATAATCTAGCAAGACAATGTAGACATCTAAAGAAAAACTACATTTACACAAAAATACAAAGACAGGATCACAAAGGGCACGGCAATGTTCTGATAACAATCAAAGAGTGTGGCCATAAATGCATATCAACAGAGATATTGTTTAAAAATGTTGCAATATAAACATAAAATATCATGTACTTGTTTTGAAATATTTGGGTAGATCTGTAAATGTTTATTTGGAAAAATATTTATAAAATAATGTTCTGTGGGGGGAAAATGTATGTCACAGAAAAAGTGAACATGCATTGTTTTTTGTAATCAGAAAAATATAATTATGAAAATACCCAGCATTATGAAGGTATCTAGTCTTATAGAAATAGCAAGGATAAATTATTCTGTAAAGCTATCATATAGAAACTATGTCTTTTCATACTAGAATAATAAGAGTAGTGATAGTAATACTGGTGGATAATAATGGTGACAGCTGATATTTATTCAGCACAAGTCTACAAGGTAAAATTATTATTTTTTTTATTTTTATTAGTCAAAAATCACTTGCCAAATAACTGAGTCAAAAATAACTCTGAATCAGATAGCTGGAGCATGAAAACGTCAGGCTGCAAACACATACTCTATTTCCACAGCCCAAGAGCTGAGCTAGCCGGACGAAATAAATAACGAACGTTTTCATTGTACGTTACTAAATATATCTGTAATTATTTAATGCTTTATAATCATTGTGCCATGTTTTTCTCTATATATAGGTTTAAATATATTCCATGAACTGACATGAAAATTTTAGTGCAACATTAATAGTTTTAGGATATATGATTATGTTTATTTCACATATTTACTTACATTGTTAACTTCAAAAATGTTTGTGAGAAATGCCACGGAATTAGTTTAACATTCCCTTTCAGAAATGTTTTCTCAAATACATCTCTGTTTATTATCCTTCTAAAAAACTCATCTGGTATGATCTTCTTAAACAGTAATATACATTTCTTCCCATGTTGTTCTAATAAACTTAATCTACTACTTAATCGCTGTACTGTTACCCTAGAAAATTGAAAGTTTAAATCAAATTTTGTATTCAGGACATAAAATTTTAAGAAGTTTTGACAATAAAATTAACAGTTTATATTCTATGGCTAATAATTTAACACATTTCCACAAAATGGTCTCAATGCATAAAACCTAAAAATCTGAAGAAAAATCAGAATATATTCACTGAAAATTATGAATACACTTTAAAATAAATTATTGGTGAGAAAACAAGTCTATCTTATAATTCTCTGATTTTATGTCTTTTTAAAACACTTTTTAAAAAGTAATGGATGAATTTCTTATATATACTCAGAAAAAAACAAACGACTAAAAAATTGAAATGCAATTTTAAAATAAAAACAGAACTGAAAACTTATCCTTAAAGCAAATGTCAGCATTACATAAGAATTTAGAAAACAAGTACATTATGTAATTCAATGCTACAATACTGTTGCTTTCGTGAAAGCAAACGTCTTCAAGTGAAAACAAAAGCAATATTCAGGCTAATAAAAAGCAAATTATCCAGAGTGGAATTGGCTAAGAAACCAGACACTTTTACTATTGAAAAAGTCTCCCTACTGTTATAAACTCAGGACTTTTCCTTTAGTTTTATGATTTTAAAATTATATAACAGTTAAAAGTTTATCACACATAAGAAGTTATCAGTTTTGGGCTCAAATAACAAGAGGCTTCAATGAGGCATGAAATCTAAACCCAACCATCACATTCATTTGTCACAAACTCGCCAAGACTAACCACACATGAACTGCTGAAACACAGAAAGATACATGGGCTACTATTTCAATAAACAGAAGGCAAACTATACAGACCCAGGCATATTCAGGGAGTCATTTTAAAGAAATTTCAGGGGAGCAGGGCTGTGGCTGATTGGTAGTGTTTTTTTTCAAACAAAAACAAAAAATATGAAACATCACACAGTGACTCACACGGCGGCTATTTCCACACCTATTCAACTTTCAAAATAAAATAATTCAATTTCAAAGTATACCAAATAATGCTCAGTAAAATTTTCATTTAACTGGTGAAATCTTAGTAATAATAAACATTAAAGGTTAAGTTTATATTAAGGCTACTTTAAAGGAAAGTCTTAAGCTAACAGCCTGAAATCATCTTTGAGTGCAATAAATAACCCTACTGAGCATAAAACCGCAGTTGAGTCTTTTTATGGTGCACATGATCAAACGAATCTTTTCTTAAAAAGAGTGACCAAGCAATAAAAAAACATTTTACTTTGCATGCTATCCTTATAATGGAAACATTTATATTTAACATTTAAGAAAATGCAAGTATAATTTTCTGGGCCCTATTTAAATGACAACCAAATTTGAATTGCCACCTCTAAATAGAAAATCTGGATTTTCAGTCTGATAAACAGTGGAGTAAAGTGCAGTTTTATAAATCAAACCAAAAATAACCAGTTCTTTTGGTAAATCCACTACTTTTCAAAGCACCCGGTTCTTTCAACATCTTCCTTTACCCCTTCATCTCCTTCCAGTCTATTTCACCATCTCCGGAAAGTCTACCCAATGTTGGTTGCTATGGTAACAATCTAGTTTGCTTCCAAGTTACTTTACTCATCATAAACCAAAGGCCCAGAAAAGCTGGAGTTACAGATAAGTTAAGGAAACAACAACAAATACACTTAGAAATTACATTAAATCTAACTCCTAGGCTAGGCATGTATCAACCAACTCGATTATAGAAAATTTCTTTTTATGGTCACTACTTCTGTGGTAAAACTTTGAAATTACACTTTCCCCATTATGATAAAGGGGAAAGATTTGAACATGTGTAAGGGTCAGAAAAAACCTTATACTCTAGGAAGGGCATCTAAATTTCTAAACTACCATAAGCTGCAAAGTATAAAAAAATTGACAAATAAATCTATTTGATCAAATGACTAACAGAATGTAAAACAAAATTATGTATATTTAATTAACATGACAGATTATTTACTGAGGTCCTGTGTTTGGGTTTCTATCAACATGATATTCAGTAATGGAGAATTTCTTCTTGTTAAAGAATGTTAAATTTTATTATAATTACATCATTCAAAAATTAGTTTAATTTTAACTGGTAGTAAATCCTTATCAATGACTAAGTAATAAACACAGTATAAAGCAAAATTATAAAAGGCACCTGTGAAAAGTCATAGAAATGGAGAATTCTTCAAGGAAAAAATCATTCAGAAGTCTTAAAAGATAACTATAGGAACAAGGTAAATAAAAACAAAGTAAACAATCATTATTTCACTTCAAGAAAGTGGAGGTGCCCAACAGTAAAATCAGAAAGGGTTTGAGAAAATTGATGTCAACATCAATTAGTGGCTCAACATGATTATTTGATGCAGAGGATAAAGACAGTGCATCCAATTCTTGACAAAATATTTTTGGGATGGCATCAGTATAGTCAAGCTATAGCTCTTCTCCCTATATATTTTGAAGCAAATTTAAATTGATAACAATGCAATAGGCTAAATACATCCCTGCTCAAAGGCAGAAGATATAGTATTTCTCCAGTCTTCTGACTGAGTGAATCATTTGATAAGTCACTTGCTTTGGGCATTAATTTATTCTAACTGGAGGAAAATAACTGGAAGCAGCACAAAAGCCACTCTTCATAATTCTACATGAAACTCAAAGATAGCTTAAAAATGTAAAAGCAATAGAGGTAATTATGTAGACAACCAAGTCAAGTTGCTGTATTCCTCAAATCACACCATTTTTTCTTTTATTCAATATTTTACATTCTGTGATGGTTTCCAAAACCAACCATGGCTTTTCTCTAGGAGACATGGTATCCATTGGAGCAATCAGGTCTCCCCTTGAAAAATCAGAGAACTAACCTGGATCTTTCTAAGATCCCTCCCAGATTCTTTACTGTCTGAGCCACCAGTGAAGCCCTCCAGTTGCATAAGTCGAAAGCATTTCTTTATATAACATACATATACACATATATCAGAGAAGAAAGAAGGAAATAACTTTAAAACTTATTTCTTGGCTCATTAAGGGTTTTAAATTATTTTAATTTATTTTTAAAATTTATTTTATTGAAGTATGGTTGATTTATAACATTGTGTTAATTTCTGCTGTATAGCAAAGTGATTCTGATATATATATGTGTGTGTGTGTGTATATTCTTTTTCATATTTTTTTCATGGTAGTTTATCACAGGATAGTGACTGTGCTATACAGACATAAATTTTTTTAAGTATTATGTAGCCTTTGAAAGTTTATTTCACTGATTGCTAATCCTATTCAAGCTTTACTTCTAACTTATAATTGAGTCACTGATGCTGCTTCTTTCTTATAGTGAAATGTCTAAATTATAGTGAATACTTATGGGGAATGGGCTCAGTGGTGAAGAATTCATCTGCCAGTGCAGGAGACTCCGGTTCGATCCCTGGGTTGGGAAGATCCCCTGGAGAAGGAAATGGCAACTCTCTCCACTATTCTTGCTTTGGAAATCCCACAAACAGAGGAGCCTGGTAGGCTACAGTCCATGGGGTTGCAAAGTGTCAGATATGACTTACTGACTAAACAGGAACAAATTATGGGGAATAGACTATACTCTGGAACTTCCACTCCCAATAGATGAGTTGCACTTTGCCAAGGGTCAGTTTTGTTTTGGTCCTAAATCTGTTCATACCAGTTATAACTGTCACTGCAACTTATAGATGCTAATAAAATATCTACAAACCAGTGATATTTGAATAAATAATGGAATAGTTTCTTTAAAAATTAAATTGAATAATTTTAAAGAACACATAAACAGATTCATAAAGACAGAGCCCTGACATCAATTTCTGTTAAGTAGGGGTGAAACAACTGCAAAGATTCAAGAAGAAAATGATAACATGCCTGAAAAATTCTCAACTCAGAATGTGTCTAAGTGCCTAAGTAAGTCCTACTGTTAAAAAAATAAAAATAAAAACCCTGAGCCTGGTAGTCATATGGGTATACTGCATGTAAGATAAATTGGGACTCTAATTAACATGATAAAAACATACACAAAGAGAAACACTCTTGGCTTTTCATCAAAAATATGTGAAATCCCCATAGTCACATGTAGAGTTAAATATATATTACTAGAGGTACAGAGAAGGCAATGGCACCCCACTCCAGCACTCTTGCCTGGAAAATCCCATGGACGGAGGAGCCTGGTAGGCTGCAGTCCATGGGGTCGCTAAGAGTCAGACACGACTGAGCGACTTCACTTTCACTTTTCACTTTCCTGCATTGGAGAAGGAAATGGCAACCCACTCCAGTGTTCTTGCCTGGAGAATCCCAGGAACAGGGGAGCCTGGTGGGCTGCTGTCTATGGGGTCACACAGAATCGGACACGACTGAAGTGGCGCANCTGCAATTAATGGGGTCGCTAAGAGTCAGACACGACTGAGCGACTTCACTTTCACTTTTCACTTTCCTGCATTGGAGAAGGAAATGGCAACCCACTCCAGTGTTCTTGCCTGGAGAATCCCAGGGACGGGGGAGCCTGGTGGGCTGCTGTCTATGGGGTCACACAGAGTTGGACATGACTGAAGCGATTTAGCAGCAGCAGCAGCAGAGGTACAGAAAATATGTTTATGATTCTCTGCTTTAAAAACTTTTAAAATTAACAGACCAATTACTGATTAAGAGGACACGATACTATTTTGAACCCAACAGCTTCTTTTACTTGAAATGAGACACGATATAATAGTCAGGTCAAGATTATTCATCACTATTCTTGGAACAAGGGAAAGAAAGTGAAGTTTGGTTTATGAATTAGCGCATGATATACAAAAAGTTACAAATGTATATTTTCATCATGTATATAATTTGGAAGGTGTTATATGTAAGAAGTTGGAACAAAGATAAAACAGTGGGATATAAATGGATGTTTTCTTCATTTATCAATATCAAATTTTTATTTTATCTGGTTAGTACATGGGGTCTTTGTGGAGAGGAAATGGAAACCCACTTCAATATTCTTGCCTGGAAAATCCCATGGAGAGAGTAGCCCAGTGGCTACAGTCAGTCCATAGGATCGCAAAGAGTTGGACACGACATGATAAAAACATACACAAACACACACGGTGCCTTTAAGAACACAGGATCTAGAATCAGAATGAGATAGCTTGTGTTTAAATTTCAGATCTGGTGTGATTTGGGGAAAGTCACTCATCTCCTTAGCGCTTCTATTTTCATTTCTAGAAATAGGGTAAAAATAATATCCACTGTATAGTATTATTGATGATTCAATGTGATCAGGCACATAAAGACCTCAGTAGAGGGACAAATAGATTCAAGGTATTAGATCGGATAGACAGAGTGCCTGAAGAACTATGGACGGAGGTTCGTGACATTGTACAGGAGGCAGTGATCAAGACCATACTCAAGAAGTGCAAAAAGGGAAAACGGCTGTCTGAGAAGGCCTTACAAATAGCTGAGAAAAGAAGAGAAGCTAAAGACAAACGAGAAAAGCAAAGATACACCCATGTGAATGCAGAGTTCCAAAGAATAGTAAGGAGAGATAAGAAAGCCTTCCTCAGTGACCCATATAAGGAAATAGAGGAAACAACTGAATGGCAAAGACTGGAGATTTCTTCAAGAAAATTAGAGATACCAAGGGAACATTTCATGCAAAGATGGGCACAATAAAGGACAGAAATGGTATGGAACTAAGAGAAGCAGAAGATATTAAGAAGAGGTGGCAAGAATACACAGAAGAACTATACAAAAAAGATCTTCATGACCCAGATAACCATGATGGCATGATCACTCACCTAGAGCCAGACATCCTGGAATGTGAAGTCCAATGGGCCTTAGGAAGCATCACTACGAACAAAGCTAGTGAAGGTGATGGAGTTCCAGCTGATCTATTTCAGTTCCTAAAAGATGATGCTGTGAAAGTGCTGCATTCAATATGCCAGCAAATTTGAAAATCTCAGCAGTGGCCATAGGACTGGAAAAGATCACTTTTCATTCCAATTCCAAAGAAAAGCAATGCCAAAGAATGCACAAACCACCTCACAATTGCACTCATCTCATACTCTAGCAAAGTAATGCTCAAAATTCTTCAAGCCAGGCTTTAACAGTATGTGAACCAAGAAATTACAGATGTTCAAGCTGGATTTAAAAAAGGCAGAGGAACCGGAGATAAAATTGCCAACATCCATTAGATCATTGAAAAAGCAAGAGAGTTCCAGAAAAACGTGTACTTTTGCTTTAATGACTATGCCAAAGCCTTTGTCTGGATCACAACAGACTAGAAAATTTCAGGAGATGGGAGTACCAGACCACCTTATCTGCTTCCTGAGAAATCTGTACGCAGGTCAAGAAGCAACAGTTAGAACCAGACTTGGAACAACAGACTGGTTCCAAATTGGGAAAGGAGAATATCAAGTCTGTATATTGTCACCTTATTTATTTAACTTGTATGCAGAGTACATCATGTGAAATGCTGGCTGAATGAAGCACAAGCTGGAATCAAGATTGCAGGGAGAAATATCAATCACCTCAGATATGTAGATGACACCTCCCTTATGGCAGAAAGCAAAGAGGAACTAAAAAGCCTCTTGATGAAAGTGAAAGAGGAGAGTGAAAAGCTGGCTTAAAATCCAACATTCACAAAATGAAGATCATGGCATCCAATCCCATCACTTGATAGCAAATAGACTGGAAAACAACAGAAGCAGTGAGAGAATTTATTTTGGGGGGCCTGAAAATCACTGCAGGTGGCAATTGCAGCCATGAAATTAAAAGATGCTTACTCCTTGAAAAAAAGCTATGACCAACCTAGACAGCATATTAAAAAGCAGAGACATTACTTTGCCTACAAAGGTCCATCTAGTCAAAGCTATGGTTTTTCCAGTAGTCATGTATGGATGTGAGAATTGGACCATAAAGAAAGCTGAGCACCGAAGAACTGATGCTTTTGAACTGTGGTGTTGGAGAAGACTCTTGAGAGTCCCTTGGACCACAAGGAGATCCAACCAGTCCATCCTATGGGAAATCAGTCCTGAATATTCATTGAAAGGACTGATACTGAAGCTGAAACTCCAATACTTTGGCCACCTGATACGAAGAACTGACTCACTGCAAAAGACCCTGATGCTGGGAAAGAATGAAGGTGGGAGGAGAAGGTGACAATAGAGAAAGAGACGGTTGGATGGCATCACCAACTCAATGAACATTAGTTTGAGTAAACTCTGGGAGTTAGTCATGAACAGGGAGGTCTGGCCTGCCGCAGTCCCTAGGGTTGCAAAGACTCAGACACGACTGAGTGACTGAACTGAACTGAGATTGCCTGGCCCCCAGGACATGTTTGAAAAATATTATATAGAACTGTATCATAATTATTTTGCCTTGAAAAAGACTGTGTGCAAAAGGGTGCATATTGCATGTGTGTCGTTGTCTTCTACATATACTGGGTCTGTAGTTTCTTTATAAATGGAGGCAACATACAGATATCATTTCTCTACCAATGCAAAGAAACGCAAACAACAAAAGCAAAATCTTAAATAGTTTCCCTTTTCATTTTAGGTAAATATAGTCATAAAGATTGTACTCCTTACTCCCATAGACTCCAAGTATTTTGGAGCTGAATTTTAGGCTCTTAGAAAGTGGCTGTACAGAAGTCCTGGTTTCATTTAGTATGGTTGACTGCCCTGGTATGATTTATAACGCACTTTGAGAAAGGAATTCTGAAAGCAGGCATCTCAGCTCCATTGTTGGAAGTTGTTGTTTTTTTTTTTTTCTCCTTTCTATTTAGTCATCTTGGGAGGCACCCTGGGAGGCAAACACAGCATGGGAAGAACATTCTCAGGGTGAAAAGGGAGTTGGGATAAGGAAGGAATAAACAGTATAAGGCATGACAAATAAAGGAGTCACTGGAACTTTTCTTGCGCACCCTTGGTCCTAATGCTGGGAAAAAGATGCCTGTTGGGCTTTTGGGAGCTGTCTCATTCTATTTCTCTAAAGCAGTTTGCCACCCCTCACCCTTCAAATCTTTCTCTCTGATACCAGTAAGCAGTCTTTTAGTCTTTAGTGTCCTAAATTCACTTAGGAGATGAGCTGGGTTCGATAAATGATCTTTGGTGTATTACTGGTTCTGACCTCAGAGCCAGCAAAATTGCATATGTGTTTATACTTTCATAGGACCCATTTATAATTTTAGACTTGAAGTTGGTTGGGAAATTTTTTAAAAATGAAATCATGTGAACAGTTTGCAGTAACTCATTGTAGGCTGAACCTTGGCTAAATGTCATCCTAAGGAAGCAGATGTTTGCTTATTTTAATTTTCTGGCAGGGAATACGAGTTGACCTTTGGATTTTCTCCTTAAGATAATATATATGTACAGTAGGAGGAAAACATATAGGGCCCTTCATCAAACTGCTTTCTAAAAACATCTTGCTTGGTTAGGCTCATTTGAGATGTGAGTTGCAGAAAACTCTAACAGTTGCCAGAATTCTTAACTTCCTTCTCCTTTGATGTTCAGAGAACATTCCATGTTACCAGATAGGATGTACATGTACATGGCCTTATGTTCTTACATATTTCCCTGCAATCTGTCTGCAAATAAGCCCAAAGCTGTTAAAACAGTCCTTCCATTAATGTTTTCTAAGATCTTCAAGACACTAGCAAATTCACCCAATACCCTCAAAAATAACAATGATCACAGAATTCTGTTTTATTATTTAGGAAATAAGACATAGTTACGACATCGCTTACTCGGGTAAGGACCTGTTTTCTCGAAGAAGATAACCTTAGCTGCCATTGACTTGCAGGCTGGTTCTCTCTGTTTCTTCTAATTATGAAAGATGAGGTGGCCGTCAAAGCTAGGAGGAATTCAAGTAAGGGAGCATTCCCGTGACTGCTCATGCAGATGAACTGGGAAGGCCTGGTTAAGTATAAGTTGCTATGTAAATAAAAACCATGATGATTTCTGTTAGATTCTCCGATTGATTATTTCTGGATTCTCCGATTGACCATGAGCTTGTAAATATAGAAAATAATCAGTCTCTGACATAAGTATGAACCTGACATAAGCATAAATGTTGACGGTCTTTCGTTTGTCGAATTTTAAGAATTGCTATTAAACTTATACGTGAAGGTTTCTGTTTGCTTAGCCTAGAAGAAATTTCAGTGAACAACAGATGGCAGTCTTCTGCCTTTTAAAAAGAACTCCGGTTGTCTGTCTGAACATCTTTTTTAATGGGTGCTGCTCCCTAAGTAACAGGAAGAGTTTTGTTTCTTTTTTCACAGAAAAAAAGAAAAAAAAAAAAAAAGCCAAAACACAAAATCCTTACATAACACTATTGGTAGAGAGTAAATAAAATATCCTAAATTGTGTTATACCTCTCAGGATCATTGTTAATATGGAATTAGATTTATATCCTTAAGAATTTGTCTCAATTACAAACATTTCATCTCTGTCATCTTTATCGATTTTTATAAGCAACCCATGGTTTTACAAGCAACATAAACCATTTTCATACATAATTTGATGTAAATTTTTTTTCATGTGTAGTTTTCTATTGCGGTTAAAATAGTCATAAAACACAATCATCAAGACACACATTATAGGACAGGGTTTTGTGTGCCTTCTTGGGTTGCCAACAGTCACAGGCATGTATTAGCAGTTGCTTGATTCCCATTGTGTTGTCTTCAGATTCTTGCCCACGTTGGTGCAATGGGCACTTACTCAGTGCTACTGAATTGCTTCCACCACTGTGGCTCAGATGGTAAAGAATCTGCCTGCAATGCGGGAGTCTTGGATTCAGTCCAAGATTGGGTTGGGAAAATCCTCTGGAGAAGGCAATGGCTACCCACTCCAGTATTCTTGCCTGGGAAATCCCATGGACAGAACAGCCTGGTGGGCTACAGTCCATGGGATCAAAAGAGTCAGACACAACGGAGCAACAAACACACACACACACACACAAACGCGGCTGATTCAGAAGATTTTCAAAGCATGCTGCAGTAGCATCCACATTGGTTGCCATGTGAATGCCTTTGGGGGGCATCCTGTACTTCATCCACTGGAAGTACCAAAACCAAAAACAAACAGCTGAAAAGCCCTTGGAGCTGTAACTTTTGAAAAACCTTCCATTTCTGACCAGTTCTCACATATATTCAGAGACTTCTCTTACTGCATTTGTGACAGTTTTCCAGGGAGGTAGAGAAAGAATGGCCTTCAGGGGGACACAGTTCAGTTCAGGTTGAAAAGGGTGAATCTGTGAGTAGCTTGCTGACTGTAGCTAATAATACTGAATTGTACATTTGGGTGGCCCTAGTGGTAGAGAGAAGGCAATGGCATCCCACTCCAGTACTCTTGCCTGGAAAATCCCATGGACGGAGGAGCCTGGTGGGCTGTAGTCCATGGGGTTGCTAAGAGTTGGACACGACTGAGTGACTTCACCTTAGCTTTTCACTTTCATGCATTGGAGAAGGAAATGGCAACCCACTCCAGTGTTCTTGCCTGGAGAATCCCAGGGACTGGGGAGCCTGGTGGGCTGCCGTCTGTGGGGTCGCACAGAATCGGACATGAATGAAGCAACTTGGCGGCAGCAGCAGCAGCAGCAGTGGTAAAGAACCTGCCTGCCAGTGCTGGAGACGTAAGAGAAGCGGGTTCAATCCCTGGGTGGGGAAGATCCCCTGGAGGAGGAAATGGCAATCTACTCCTGTATTTTTGCCTGGAGAATCCCATAGAGGAGCCTGGCCGGCTATAGTCCAAAGTGTTGTAAAGAGTCAGACACAACTGAAGCGACTTAGCATGCAAAACAGTAGATCTTTTCCCTTCCATTACAAGGAAAAAAAAAAAAGTGTTACTACACATGGTGACCGATGTTAACTGATTGACTGTGGTACTTGTTTAGTAACACACACAAATATTGAATAATTATGCTATACATCTGAACCTAGTAATGTCTTGTGTTGACTATACCTAATTTTCATTTATTTATTTTTTTAAGAAAGAAGGGTATGTCTAGAGAAGTTTGAGGGAACATATCAAGTCAGGAAGATGAGCCAAATTTAAGAGCTTTCATGAGCTACTAAAGGCCTTGGGAAACCCCTGCAGGGTCGTGGTTTATTGGGTGTGAAGGAAGGAGTCAGGCTGACTTTCGGGCTTTAGGCTTGGGCAGATGGGCAGCTGGATCTTCCTTGATGGCTCAGAGATAAGGAACCCGCCTGCAATGCAGGAGACACAGGAGACTCAGATTTGATCCCTGGGTTGGGAAGTTCCCCTGGAGGAGGAAATGACAACCTACTCCAGTATTCTTGCCTGGAAAAAAATCCCGTGGATAGAGGAGCTTGGCGGACTACAGTGAATGGGGTCTCAAAGAGTCAGATACGACTGAGCGACTGAGCATGATCATGAAATGGGCAGCTAAGCATCTTTTCTTAAGCTATTGGAGAAGGCAGAAGCTTTGGTGTGGGTGCTCAGATACTCAATTGTTAGGAAATATGTGATATTTACAGGATGATTATAGCTGCACATCAGGAGGGACCCCTGAAATGAAAACATGCATTTGGGTATTGACAACATGGACATGGCTGTAATGCTGCCATGGGAATATATAAGGAGAAGAGAGAAGTGGACAGAGGGCAGAGTCATAATCAATAGCAGCTTTTAAAGGGGGAGAGAAACTCACAAAGAAAAAATGAGAAGGGACAACAGAAAACCAAGAGTGTAAGGTCAATGGGCCAAGAGAATGCTTTTGTCAATAGAGTGGAATGGTCAGCAGAGAGCAGTGAATTTGAGAGATTAGTACATTCTGGAAAACTATCCATTATTTTAGTGTCTGGAATGTCACTCCTGACATTAAAGAGAACAGTCTCAGTGAAGTGCTGATGTTATGAATCACACTGCAATCTACTGAGCAAGGAAAGAAAGATATGAAAATGGGAACAACATAGACAATTCTTTTGTGAAAACTAGTTGTACAATGGAAGATAGAGATCTGTCCACATCTAGAGGGAAAAAGGCTCCAAGAGCTGGTGAGCAAGTGAGCAGACAAAAATGTTGAAGGGGGGTCCCCAGTAGTGTGAGGGGTTTAAAACACAGTAAAGACAATGTGAGTGATAAATAGACCAAGGAATAAAAGAAGAAAGCAAAAGTTGAGGGGATTAACATTTTACAACCAGACATCTTTCTCATGGTGACAAAGAAGAATGTTGGTAGATTTGCAGGTGAGACTTTAGAATCCTTACTCTTTGGCTTTTATTTACTCTGTAAATTAGTCCTGAGTCCCTGGTTGAGAAAGTGAATCACACGATGTTGAGGTTAGAGATGCAAAAGAGAATGAGGAATGTTTGAAAGAGGAATGAGAAGAGCTGGCTAGATTCTCTAGTGATCCTGAAGGTCTAGCTCACTTTGGATACATGAATTCCAATATGTTTTCTACATACTTTCCGGTGTTCCACAGCATGAAGATTTACATGAAAAGGCAATGAACTGAAAACAGGAAGGATCTGCCAGATGGGAAAGAAAAAAGACTGGAGGATTGACTGGAGATCCCGGTGAGGTGGACGAACAGGTGCAGAGTAGGCAAGAGCAGAAAAGCATGATTCAGAATGTGGGTAAGTGTTTGTATGAGAAAGATGGATACAGGATTCCATGAGTAGACTAATCTCTCAGGCAGGCTTTCTGCTTTTTATTAGTAGAAAATAAGGTCAAAAAGGAAATATGAGGCCTGATTTTAGGTGCCCATGAATGAAAGACAAGTTTCCTAATTCTATCAGTAATGAGTGATGTCTGAGAAGGAAAATGATATAATCTAAGAGGACACAGGGCTTGAGGAAGGTGAAGGTACAGCATAGATGGAGATAGGTTAGGCCAAGGTTGCCACAATAATCAATGTTTGAAGCCAGGATATCTGTATCCTGAATGACTAGGAAGGGAAGAGTAAGAGTAAAATTAAGAAGAATCAACTGTACTTGTAAACTGACTGGATACTGGGACTTGGAAAACCGCAATGTATTTATCCCTGCAGGAGTAGTCGTCTTTACTCTGTCCGCAATATTCTCTCTGTTCCTTCTTTCAGATATCTCTTCAAGAGTTTCTGCCTTCACAAAACAAAATGTGGATAGGTTCACTCGTGAACGTATAAGTCCATACTTTTTGCTGTTTAGTCACTAAGCCATGCCTGACTCTTTGCGACTCCATGGACTATAGCCTGACAGGCTTCTCTGTCCATGGGATTCCCTAGGCAAGAATCATAGAGTGGGTTGCCATTTCCTTCTCTAGGGGATCTGTCTGACCCAGGGGTCAAAGCCCGTGTCTCCTGCAGGCAGATTCTTTACCACTGAGCCATCTGAGAAGCCTATAAGTCCATACTGGGTCTGACCAATTGTCTAAAAAAAATATGTTTTCTTTGGATATATCATGGTAGTAGCCCTCCACAATGTTAAACTTCCAAGATGATGAATGGACACTCTTAAGAGCCTCAAATTATTTTAATATAATATAAAATCCTTTATAAATGTATTTTAAAACTCAATACATTTCAGTTTCTATAATTGATAAAAGAAATCATCAATTAAGTAATAAAGCTTCCAGACTTATAAATAGATCAAATATCAAACACTTTTAAATCAAATTTTTTGAGAACTTAGAATGCATTTTTCTAGAGAAATACTACTATACATGGTATTGCTTAATCCTAGGGTAGCTCACAAAAGTTTATAAAACCACTTAATAAGAAATGTGATAGCATTTAAAAATTTTTCATTGTGAATGCATCCTTTTTCAATCACACAGCAATATTTTTAGAGACAAAATATTTTTTCAACGATGTGATTCAAAAAGAGGAGTATAGAGGCACTGAGATACAGTCATTTCTGCCTCACTTATTCAACATATTTTAACTTGAACATCTACTGGGTACCTGGGACTGTCCACATCCTCAGGCTCCAGAGATGAATGGGTTTGGACTGCTGCTCTCAAGCAACTTGCAGTCTAGTGGAAGATATTTAAGGAAATGAAAGGGATCAGAGGATAAAATAGGAAACTGGAGGAACCCTGTGGATATATGACCACTGCCTCTGGTTATTAGGAGAATGAAAGAAATTGTTTCTCAAAATTAAAATGGTCTCAAAACTTCTGGTCATGTGGTTCTCTTCCATACAAACTGAATTGGCTGCTCTGAACTGTATCACCATTCTCACCTGTATCTCTCCCCCAAGGAGGATTTTTTAAAATGATAATAAAAAGCAATTCTCCAGAGAAGACAAGTGTGAGAGGGAAGACGGATATAAAGATAACATGGATGGATAAAGCACTTAGAAGATGATTGTGCCTGCATGCTACGTTGCTTCAGTTGTGTCTGACTCTTTGCGACCCTATGGACTGTAGGCTGCCAGGCTCCTCTGTCCATGGGATTCTCTGGGCAAGAATACTGGAGTCAGTTGCCATTTCCTTTTCCAGGGGGNCTTAGAAGATGATTGTGCCTGCATGCTACGTTGCTTCAGTTGTGTCTGACTCTTTGCGACCCTATGGACTGTAGGCTGCCAGGCTCCTCTGTCCATGGGATTCTCTGGGCAAGAATACTGGAGTCAGTTGCCATTTCCTTTTCCAGGGGGATCTTCCTGACCCAGGGATCAAACCTGAGTCTCTTATGTCTCCTGCACTGGCAGGGGGATGCTTTACCACTAGTGTCACCTGGGAAGCCAGTCATCACTCAGATATGAAAACCTCTTTTTTTTTTTCCCAGGCATTTCCCTCAAAATCTTCAGCCCTTGGAACTCTCATAGCTCTAATAGCCAAGTCTCATTTTGGAAACATGGATTTCAGGCTTCCCCAGCTTTCCATATCCCAATAACAGATAGAGAACTTGAAGCCCCTTTCACTTGAGGGTCTGCTTCCTGACACCTAGTTTTAAGGGATGGGGTGAGCTTATCTGTGAATGACTTTGCATACAGAAAACACTTGCATAAACTACTGAAACCTAGTAATATCTCTTCTTGATTTTCCTGAAGGCGACTCCCAACACTAGAAATTACATTATAAAGGGAATGACTTTCAAATTTTGAAACTAAGGTTAAGTAAACTTGCTCAAAGTTACACAGATAGTAAGTGGCAGTAGTGGAATTCCAGTGTAGGAGGTCTGGGTCTATATGACTGATTACAACACTAAATATCTTGGGTAACTGCTCCTACATATGGTCGCTACTTTTGATGATATGGAAATATCTTTGCTAATTTTTGACCCACTGTTAGTTTTGCAAATTATTCCTTCAATTAAGTATCAACTTACATCCCCCTTATCAAGGGGAACTTATTAACATCATCAGTAAACTTTTAAGAATTCCTGGTATACTCTCTTCCTTCACATCTTTCCTGAAAATCAAATTAAACTGTTTCCAGAACTAAGTTTTAGGGAAGACTCGCACTATTGATATTTCTCCATCAGGAAAAATGCCATTTGTTCCTTCTCCCTATTTCTCTCACTCAAGCCAGCTCTCTTATAATATTTGCTTCTGGAAGGAGAAACTAGTGGGCTTTGGTGGAGACTTCTGTGGCTACTAGAAAAATCTGTCTTCATTTTCCTTTTAGGTGGTAATAAAAATTTTATAATGCACCTGTCTGAAAGTCTGGGTTAATTATTTCAGTTTAATAAACTGGTTTCAGTTACAATCTCATTATATTCAGAATGTTAGGAGAATTCAGAAAATAAACATGATTATCTCTGGATCAGCAGACCCCAGTAGCTCACCAAGATATTCAATAGGCAGATGGACAGAATTATAAAATTTTCTATGAGAAACATTTCAAAATGATACCCGTTCCTCCTCCTATTTAGCAACAATGTGCTGCTGAGGAAAGGAGGAAATCAGGCAAGAAAATAAGTCATTTGGTCATAAGATGAGTCACTCAGCACTCATGTCATAGATTTGTTTTCTTCCTTGCAGACATAATTGCTAGTTCAGCCAATGCTCCCATATGCCCCGAGTATAGCAATAAAAGCATACTTAAGATGTGCAAATGATTTGTCGCAATTCAGCACAGATCCTTTAAGACAAAGATCTATGTAAGAAGATGGAATAACTTTGGGAGTGATCTTTAAGATCATAATCTTTTAAGACTAATAAAACTGCTGATTAAAAATGTGGCCTAGGTTTTTTTTTTTTTCTGGGGATCAAGAAGAAGGACCCAGGAAGAGACTGCTAGTGAAATTCTTCCTCTTTAGCAAAAATTTCAGTTCATTTTAATTTTATTTCATCTTAAAACAAGGAGATTAGAAAAGAAGTATGGTAGAAGAGCTTCCCAATTAGAATATCCCATATAAAAGGATATGCAGAGTGTTATTAAAGCAAACACAACACAGAAGCAATGAACGTTTTCACACACTGATTCAGATGACAAACTAAAAACAGAAGTTAATACAAACTGAAGTCTAACTAAAATAGCTTTGAACTGTCTTTCTTCTGGTTTTAATATTTCTAGCAAAGACTTTTAACCTACAGACAACTTCAACTTATTATACAGTGTATCATCAGCCACACTCTAGAAAAGATTGTAAGAGGATCTCAGATGACCATCAAACAGGTCCTGTGGCTGCTGGATCAACTGACAGAATTGACTGTGACTGTGACCCTAGGGACTGTGGTAGTATTTTAACATCAAGGAGGATATGTCCAGAGACATTGAGAAATGCCTCAATTCTGAGCTCTCTTCAAACCACATAAGTGGATGTTGTGACATCCACTCTCTATACCAATCATGGTAATTTCAGCCATAAGGGCAAGAATTTGGTCTAGGATGGGCAAGCCCTTAGTCAATGTGAGTCAATGAGACAGGACAGAAGCTTTGTTTACTGCTTCTGGGAAAGGAAATCCCCTACCAAGAAGGAAGTGATGTTGCTGCTGCTGCTGCTGCTGCTACTAAGTCGCTTCAGTTGTGTTCGACTCTGTGCAACCCACCAGATGGCAGCCCACCAGGCTTCCCCATCCCTGGGATTCTCCAGGCAAGAATACTGGAGTGGGTTGCCATTTCCTTCTCCAATGCATGCATGCATGCTAAGTCCCTTCAGTTGTGTCTGACTCTGTGTGACCCCATGGACAGCAGCCCACCAGGCTCCTCTGTCCGTGGGATTCTCCAGGCAAGAATACTGGAGTGGATTGCCATTTCCTTCTCCAGTGATGTTGCTACCAGCAGCCATCTTTGGATTGTAAGTGGAACCAGCTTTAGGATGGGGAAAATAGTGTAACATAGCAAAGTGGAGAGAATTAAAACACCTAGGTTCATTGTACATTACTGAGCCTTGAATTCACTAATCCCGGACTTTCCTCCTCTGGCCTTCCTATCACAACAGACAATGTATGTGTGAGTGTGCCCAGTCGTGCCTGACTCCTCATGACCCTATGGACTGTAGCCCACCAGGCTCCTCTGTCCATGGGATTCTCCAGGCAACAATACTGGAATGGGCTGCCATTTCCTACTCCAGGAGATCTTCTTAACCCAGGATTGAACTTGTGGCTTCTGCACTGGCAGGTGGATTCTTTACCAGTGAGTTCCCTGGGAATCCATGACAGACAATAACATTTTTCTTTCTTTTTCTTTTTTTTTTTTTTTTATTACTACAGCTAGTCTGAATAAAGTGTCCTTTTGCTTATGGTTGAAAATAATTAACACAGCATAAAATTTTACCATATGTGTATTGACTAGTAGATAAGTAGGTGGTAATGAAAATAAAATCTTACAATGTACCTGTCTTACAAGTCAGAGGTAATCATTTTGGTTTAAGAAACTGGTTTTACTTAGAATGTTACTATGTTCAGAATGTTATGAGATAATAAAAGGTCTGATTATCCTGGATTCAGCAGAGCCTGGTAAGGACTGAGAGCTGTGAAGCAATGGACAGTTTCACTCCAGCCCGGGCCCCCATCTAACATCAGAATGTAGTACTCTATTCACATTTGTGCCTTAACTGCAAACTGCCATATGCCATGGACCTTACGTGACTCATCAAAACACTATTCATAAAATCCTCCTGTGCAAACATACTCTGTCACACATGTGTGGCTCTCTGAGGTTCTTGAAGATAAGAACCCTTCTTTATTTATTTTCTATTCCCACAGCAACTTTAACCAGACTCAGCCAAAAGGTGCCACATTAAATTAAGTGAACTGTTTTGCTCTAGTTCTTTCTTGCAGAAAACATAACATTTATCAAGTTGTTTACTGGGAATTTTAATTTACCTTTATATAAATTTCTAAATAAGGTAGGATTTCATAATTCTTAATTTTCTGTCTATTGTTTCAGTGAAATGCCTTTTTTTTTTTAATATCAGTTTCCTACCTCTGTGTACTTCTAATTTCATCCTGCTGCCATGGATAGCCTATTTCTTTTAATTTGTGATTTTCTCATTTGATGTCTGTTTCCTACTTCTTTCGCTCTTTTCAGCACAAGGAATGGTTAGCATTTCCCTTGCTAATGAAAATGTTTTTTGACCCCATCTAAGATGTGATTTATTTTTTTAAAAAATTCAAATCTATTAAGCTATTGGAATAGTTTTAATAGTCTTAATACCCTTTTTAATACCCTTCCACTTATTTAATACCCTTCCACTTGTGGCAGAATGATTTCTGTCTCTTTTGGGAAAAATAAAATGATCTATCCAATGCAAAGAATATGTTAATTACAATATCCCATGACAGCATTCCTGGCTTTGTCCTCCTTCATCTGGGGCTGCAGTCTCTTCCTTCTGCCTTGGCTGCGCCCTGGCCTGGCTTTCTGCAGGCCCTCTGAGAAGAGACTGTCTGCTTTGCTGGCTCTTTTTCCCTCCTTGGAGCTACCCTGCTGGCTCAGACAGTAAAGAATCTGCCTGCAATGCAGGAGACCAGGGTCTGATCTCTAGGTCGGGAAGATCCCTCGGAGAAGGAAATGGCTAATCACTACAGTATTCCTGCTTGGAGAATTCCACGAATAGAGGAGCCTGGTGGGCTACACGAGATCCCAAAGAACTGGACACGACTGAGTAACTAACACTTTCACTTTCTTTCTCCCCTCCTTAACATTTGTTTCTTCTTATCGTTTTTCCTTATCCTAATCTAAGCCCTTCCTTTCCAGCTCTCCCCTGTGTTAGTGAATATTCATCAGTCTGGAGCTCCAACGCCAACAATTTCTCTGGACCTCAAGCCTGTGTTTCTATCTGCTGATTATTTAGGACTCAGTTTTTCCAAAGAGAAGACGTCCTCTCCTTCTTCCAAAACTCTTCGTTCCCTTCTTTATTTCCTGTCTTGATTATCAACAAAAACACTCACCAGAACTGACTGCCTTGACTTTCTTTTTAACAAACTTTTTTCTTTCTCACTTCCAGCATCAAACTGATCACTGTATCTGGCAATTTCTAAAGAGTCTCTGTTAACTACTTCTTCCTACAAAATCCCTTCATCTTTGCCCTAATCTGTTTCTTCTTATTCCATACACTGGTGGCTGCAGTTTTTCTCCATTTTTTTTTTTCCTACCATCGACTTATTTTTCCCAATACAAGAATTTCCCAGGCAAAAATACTAGAGTGGGTTGCCACTTCCTCCTCCAGGGGATCTTACCAACTCAGCGATGGAACTCTCATCTCCTGTACTGGCTGGCAAGTTCTTTACCACTGCACTGCTGGGGGACTAGTATCTTTTCTCCCCAATAATTCTGAATTTTCTCAAACATGCTCGTAAACCCATGCCTGTATTCATAACGTTATTTCTGTCCAGCACTTCATTTCTCTGGTATACTGATATTAGTGATCAAGATCAAAACATGCAAACATATTACCTTCATTCTCAAACTGATACCATGTTAATCACTTGTGCCTCAAAGCCTCTGTGTACTTTGTTCCAACATCTATTATCATCATCTGCTGTTGCTGTTTGTGACCAGATTCCTTGTCAGACTCTGAATTTGAGGGCAAGAATGATTTTTTAAATTCATTAAAAAAAAGTAGAGTCTTTTTAATGGCTGAGTAATATTTCATTGTGTATATGTACCACAGCTTTCTTATCCATTCATCCGCTGATGGACATCTAGGTTGTTTCCATGTCCTGGCTATTATAAACAATGCTGCAATGAACATTGGGGTACATGTGTCTCTTTCTATTCTGGTTTCCTCGGTGTGTATGCCCAGCAGTGGGATTGCTGGGTCATAAGGCAGTTCTACTTGCAATTTCTTAAGGAATCTCCACACTGTTCTCCATAGTGGCTGTACTAGTTTGCATTCCCACCAACAGTGAAAGAGGGTTCCCTTTTCTCCACACCCTCTCCAGGATTTATTGCCTGCAGACTTTGGGATAGCAGCCATTCTGACTGGTGTGAAGTGGTATCTCATTGTGGTCTTGATTTGCATTTCTCTGATAATGAGTGACGTTGAGCATCTTTTCATGTGTTTGTTAGCCATCCGTATGTCCCAGAGGGATGATGGGGGGTGGGAGGAGGGAGGGGGGGTTCATGTTTGGGAGTTCATGTACACCCGTGGCAGATTCATGTCAATGTATGCCAAAACCAATAGAGTACTGTAAAGTAAAATAAAATAAAATAAATAAAATTTTTAAAAAGAAAAAAAAATAAAAATAGAATCTTAGTAATCAACAGACTGAAAGAGCTGAAAAAAAAAAAACAACCCAGAATTCTTGAATGAGTGAATTCTGCCTTCTAACACAATATGCTGTCCTTACAAACAGTTCTTAAAAGTCTGGAGAATCTGGATCATTCAAGTCACTTTGAAGATTGTGCAGAAACCTGGCCCTTGGAGTCAGACAAGCCCCCCTTCAAGTCCTTACCACCTCCTACCGAGTATCCTGTTACTTGAGGCAACTGCCTGTCTGCAATAAACACACCCGAGTGACAGGCAACATAGATTCCCATGAGCAATGAAGAAAAGGGAGTGTTGAAGAAAGGAGAGGCACCCTGGACTAATTTCCTTCTGACATTTTCTCTGATTTCCATTAGTTCTTGACTACAAGGCCCAGTGCTTATTTTCAGGGCTCCTTTTCATGATTAGTACTGAAGCATAGGTTTATGCTTGACAGGAAACAGCTTGCCTTTGTAGTAAGGGCACATTTACATCATGGGAAAATACTAGGAAATAGAAGGAAAAAAAAAAAAGGAGTGAACAGATTCTGACTCATTGCTAAAATAGTAGTTTGATACTATAGACAGTATATGACTTCATACCATGATTAAGTTTCTTTTATTTAGTCCACTCTGGTCATTTATACCTTTAAGGAAGGGTAATTCTGGAGGTCTATAGTCAATCCCTCTGCTTCCTTAAAATAAATATTATCTTTTCAGCTTTTCACTATATTTAGGACATAAGCATCCCAGATGTTCTTTGAAGACAATGTTCTTTCTTCCTTTGGTTTTGATAAGTCTTTTTTTAAAGCATTTTAAATAAAATCTTTAAGTAGATAAGATCCATGCCCTTTCCACATATAACCCAGATAAGACTGTAATAATTGTGTTTTTTTTGAGGGGGAGATAAAAAGATATTTGTGGTGAGATGTTATGCATAAATTGAAGATGTTATACTGAGAATTATATTTGTTGTGAAGCATTTATTAGACTAAATACCTTGTAAATATTAGTAATGATAAGGAATATTAGAAAGGAGCAGCTGGAAAAGATGAGCTTGTTTCAGTGCAATTGCAACTCAATTGCTCATAACAGGCCAGAGTGAGTTTTCAAAAGAAGCTGGCAGATAAACCCCTGACACTAAGAAGGACACATTAAGCTAAGGGCAAGATGACCATAATTATTAAGATCATTCATGTCTCTTTACCCTGGAATGACACTACCCAGCAATCTTCTGACACCAGTGTCTTCTATAGCCTATAAATCTAGCCAGGTCCCATCACTTAGACACACTCCAGTCTCTCCTTTGTGAGGACGTCCTCTATTCCTTAATCCCACATTCTTTCCCCAATATCCACACCCTAGTCGACTCCCACCCAATCAATCTTTCTACCAAATATTTTAAAAGAACAATTAGTATTCAGTATCTTTATTTTCTCACCTTTTGTTCATATGTCAATCAACTGAGCCAGGCATCTATGACAGACTGTAATTATTCTTGCTATTTACAGCAGGTTTGAATTGCCAAATTCAAAAGATACTTTTCAGTCTCTACACTGCTGGACTTCTTCATAGAAGTTTACAAAACTGGTGATTCTCATTTTTTGAAAATCTCTCTTCCTTCAGCTCCTGTGCTATCATGCCCTTCCAGCTCTTTTCCTATTTCTCTCAGCATTCTTCTTCTGCCTCTTCTGGAAATTCCCCCCTCACTTCCCATCCCTCTCAACATTTTTATGCCAGGTTTCACCTCTTAGTCCATCTCTCTTCTATTTCTCTAGGCTCCCTCTAATTGTGTGCACACAGTTTCATGAGAGCCATACCATATTCTGCCCCAAACCTCTGTCCAGCGTCTTCTTTTCTAATGGACTCCTAGAAGACGTGCATTGTGGGTCCACAGGGACTAGCATCCAAATATCACCTTATATGACTCTCCCAACCTGCTTATCAGACTCTAGAATCTCAGTCAGTGCTTCCAACATCTACCAAATCATTCCCACTAGAAATCCTTATCTCCTTCCTCACTTCTTTCCTTTCATTAATCAGAGTCCTACAATATTTACCTTCGTTATAGCTTCCCACTCTTTTTTTCACAATGACTACTCCAAGAATACTTAGTTCTTATGTTTTTCACATGTTATTTTTAAATCATACACATCTTGGCAAATGTAGTTGCTTCTGCTATTTTCTTTCCACCCCTCACCACTACCTTGATTTAGTTTATTCCTACAACCCCATGTATGGATGTGAGAGTTGGACTATAAAGAAAGCTGAGCACTGAAGAATTGATGCTTTGAACTGTGGTGTTGGAGAAGACTCTTGAGAGTCCCTTGGACTGCAAGGAGATCCAACCAGTCCACCCTAAAGCAGATCAGTCCTGGGTTCTTCATTGGAAGAACTGATGTTGAGGCTGAAACTCCAATACTTTGGCTACCTGATGTGAAGAGCTGACTCATTTGAAAAGACCCTGATGCTGTGAAAGACTGAGGGAAGGAGAAGGGGACAACAGAGGATGAGATGGCTGGATGGCATCACTGACTCAATGGAAATGGGTTTGGGTAGACTCTGGAAGTTGGTGATGGACAGGGAGGCTTGGCTTGCTGAGGTTCATGAGGTCACAAAGAGTCAGACATGACTGAGCGACTGAACTGAACTGACAACCCCATTACTATTTAGTTATTCCCAAAACACTTTTTCTGTTTCCTCACTCTCCCTCTAGCTGGGTAGGTACTCATCATCTGTACTCCTGTAACACCCTAATTATGTTGAGTTGGCCAAAAAGTTCATTTGGATTTTTCTGTTACATCTTATGGAAGAATCCGAATGAACTTACTGACCAACTCCATACATTAATCACTGCATTAAAGTTGAAATGATTTGTTCCATATCTTTCTTCACTACTAGACTGTGTATTTTACTTAACTCTATCTCTAGTGCTTATCACGATATATGGTACCTACTAGGTGCAAAAAATGTTTACTGAATAAACACATTTCTTTATTCACTGATATGTCTGCTCAGAAAGACTCTCTGACTCTGAAAATAAAATACTGGACAAGCAACATGAGTGCTATCATCTGTCTGGCAGTGATTTTTCTCAAGAAAAATGAGTAAACTCACATCGTGCTTTACTTATCAGCCTCTCTCTTATGTTAAAATGCTTGAGTTTTTTGAAACCTGACTCTCTGGGTGATGTTAGTATAGAGTTGTTGAATCAGAGGGAAAAATAACACCCTTACCAGACCCTCAGCTAGACTCATGGGACTCAGCCCAGAACAACTTGACTTCCTGGCTCCCTCTGATCTTAAACAAGGCACACATCTTGGCCATTTGCTGGAAATGTGGGAAGGTTACGTCTGTGTGTTAGGATGAAGATGCTCCTGTAGTTTTTCCCTTGTAAAGTGTAATTGTGTTTAGGATCTCAGCATAAGTACTGAGACACCAGGTGCTAAAAAGTTATACAGTACTTCTCATTGAAAAATGGAGCTGGTGTCATCGAAGTAAAATTGGATGGTGGTTTGATTCTAAGGTAGCTTGACAATGGATTATTCAGTTCTTTGTCCTGACTCTACAAGTTGAGTGCAATCAATATATGCTCCTTTTACTGTCTTTGAGGTGTAGTGCAGCCCAAAGTATGATATATATAAATGTATGTATATATATATATATATATATATATATATATATATATATAACTGAACTATCCAAACTTAATTTAATGATTAAGAGATATACATGAACATAGTATTATTTGTTGATACTGAGACATAAATGAATCATGGGATTGCTGTTTTAGGAAGCTCCTGGGAGGACAACATCTTCCCTGATAGCTAAGTTGGTAAAGAATCTGCCTGCAATGCAGGAGACCCCAGTTCAATTTCTGGGTTGGGAAGATCCACTGGGGAAGGGATAGGCTACCCACTCCAGTCTTCTTGGGCTTTCTTGTGGCTCAGCTGGTAAAGAATCCACCTGCAATGTGGGAGACCTGGGTCGATTCCTGGGTTGGGAAGGTCTCCTGGAGAAGGGAAAGGCTACCCACTCCAGTATTCTGGCCTGGAGAATTCCANAAGGGATAGGCTACCCACTCCAGTCTTCTTGGGCTTTCTTGTGGCTCAGCTGGTAAAGAATCCACCTGCAATGTGGGAGACCTGGGTCGATTCCTGGGTTGGGAAGGTCTCCTGGAGAAGGGAAAGGCTACCCACTCCAGTATTCTGGCCTGGAGAATTCCATGGATGAGTTCATGGGGTCACAAAGAGTCGGACACAACTGAGCAACTTTCCCTGGGGGATCGAGTATCATATGGAAAAATGACTATCACCTAGAGCTACACTCAGGAACATATTGTTTTAATTCTGGCAATGTTTGGGCAAACCTTAACATGTTAGATAAGGGATGATGAATAACAACCACTGTTTTATCAACAATGGCAGCACTTATGCTTGGGACAAGTGCTCTGTACTTTCAGAGTGGACAGCGAGCTAGGACATGCAAAGTAGGACACTGCTATTAACACTATAGGTTTCCTAACGTTGATTCCTGGGGAAACATGAACATGATGCTTAACATTCTAACATGATTTGCATAACCTTGAGATTCAGGCCCAAATACACCCCATATGAAATGTGTGTTTTATGAATATATTTCTAATTTCAGGTCTATCTGAAAACACCTTGGTGCTGCCTAGAGTAGAAGCTGGTGACTTATATTTATACCCCTTCCCTTTTTAATTTCTAACAACCTTCCCATGTGGATTGTATTTCTTGACACTTTCTTTTTTTTCTAGGAGTTATTCTTTGACTTTGGCTTTGTATTCCTTGCTTCTGACCTAATGTCATCTCTCAGACCCAGATGTGGCCACAGATACATACAAGGTATTGATAACGCTCTTTCACATGTCCCCATCCCCTGAAGTTGGAAAGGAAGGTGGATCAGAGGAAGCTAAAAGAGGCTGCTTAATCTTCACCATCACCTCCAAATCTCCCTAAACCCTGAAGCAGAACCTGAAGCATGAAATTAACGTGAGATGAACACACTCCCCAGTAACTCCATTTGTATGGTTTATATTTGGAAAATACTCTATGGACATGAGTCTGGAGGAGGGTAAGAGTGGTAAGAGTGGCTGTGTTTGTTTCCTTTGCAGCATAAGAGAGCATATGGAACACTGCTCTGGGTTCTTCCACCACTTGAGTCAGTGGTCCTGGCATCCATGTTTTCTGTTGCCACTAAGAAGACGGCAAAAGATATTTCACTAAACTCAGATTAGCAGTGCCACTGTAAGTACCCTGTTATCACTGCCAGTGTGGGTGTAAGACTGAGCCTAGGTAGTACGTATAGCTAACTTTTAAGCCTTTCTAGCCCCCAGTTCCCAATTTTCTTGGTATACTAGATGCTTTCCATTTCAGTCCAACACAGACCTACCACCATCAAAACTTCTACTTTTGAAATACCATATCTTGATGTCAGGAAACAGGAAGAAAGTGACTTGGGTAATCGATCTCAGAACAATTGTAAAACATCACATCATATATCATGATTAATATCAGTGACACTCATAGTTAAAAATAGTTACAAAAAAAACTTCCTCTGGTCTAAGTACGTCATCCTTTTATTCATTCTCAAGTCAACTATAGAGATCAATCAATCCAAGTAACTGTTACAGAAAGAGGTTCATTATAAAAACACATACTTGCTAACCCAGAGACTGAGAAATTTGAGAGATGTCAGATTTTAAAACAAAGTAAAACATGAAAACTTCTGGCAGTGGAAAGGGCTGATGGTGAAGAGGATAGGTCAGACTGGCCCTAGGGAGTGGCCCTGGGTCACTTTCTGAGAGAAGATCCCAACATTTAAAATTACCTTTGTTTCTTTCTTCTACATATGAATCTGCAGATTTTCTACAAGTTCATTTTTTCCTTTTTTTTTTTTTGACATTCATAAACTTTATTTATTTTCTTTTCTTTTCTTTTTTTTTTGTATTTATTTATTTTTTTACATGAACTCCCAAACATGAACCCCCCTCCCACCTCCCACCCCACATCTTCCCTCCAGATCATCCCCATACACCAGCATTTTTTCCCTCTGTCCTTCCCAATGGTGTGGGATGACATCATGGAGCAAGATGGTGAGGACAGAGCTGTGTATATGTATTTGGGGCTGTTGTACTNAAACATGAACCCCCCTCCCACCTCCCACCCCACATCTTCCCTCCAGATCATCCCCATACACCAGCATTTTTTCCCTCTGTCCTTCCCAATGGTGTGGGATGACATCATGGAGCAAGATGGTGAGGACAGAGCTGTGTATATGTATTTGGGGCTGTTGTACTGAGTTGGCCAAAAAAATTGTTTGAGTGTTCCTGTAATATGCTACCTGCTATGGAAAAATCCAAATGAATTATTTGGCCAATGCAATATGTTAGGTATTTTTCAGCCTATGTTAGGTATATTTCATAGATGTTGCACTTTTGTTCTAGGGCTGGTTGCTGCCCTTTTAGACCCTTCAGGTGCTACCGAGCCTCTCTCCCAGGCTGTCAGGATCCATGAAAGACCTTCCGCAGAGATTTTTGAATGATCACATTATAGTCCTAATTGAAGCTGAGTAGCTCACAGCCCTCTGAAGCTGACAGTGAAACATGCCATTCTCAGAGCATGTGTCCCTTATCAGAGCCACTTAAGGTAACAGCATCCTACAAAAGGCCTTCTGGGTCTCTGAAGGGACAGAGCCCTCACTACTCCTACAGTTAGGAAAAGCTTTAGCCCACTTCTGGGAATGCAAATGAATGAAACCCCATGTGACAGCTGTAATAAAAGGCTCCTGTCTTTTTGCAAAACATTCAAATGCCATCTGGCAATTTCGTTGACGTCAGCAGGCACAGAAAAACAACTGCCCCCACTGCCTTCTTCATTACTGCCTTTCACCCCCATCTTTGCGCTCCCCTCCTCCCTGGCAAAAAGCTCCAACTTTGAGTTATGGAGACGGACAGGAGCAGAGTAGCCTTTTAAACAGATTTACTCTAGTTTTGGTCGACTGTTTTCAGAAACGGCTTCGGCATCACAGCAGAATTGGAATCTGGCCCCTGTTTTCCAAATATGAGTTAGAGCATGTATAGATCATTATATTAAAAAGAAATTGTAGAGCCTTTTCTGCTCATGTTTTTGAACTTGAAGGACCTTTCTTCCAAGACTAGAGGTGTTAGAGAAAACTATTAATCTGACTTCTGATTCAACACAGATCCTCTTTGATCATTATAAATAAACAGCCAGTGTTATACCAAGAACAAGTCTGCAGTGGAGAAAGGCAGACACTGGCTTGAGAACTCACACGTCATACATACATCTTTCAACAGTTCACTAGAAGCTTATATGGAGAGAATTTTTTTCAGTGTTCAAATCATATGATCAGACTATTTTGCCTTAGATGTGCTCCATGGAAAACAGACTTTTCTAACTTGTTGAACATAAAGAAAATAGGTCAATGGAATGTTTGTACCCTCTGTAAAAGAAACAAAGAATTATAGAAGGAACACCATTAAACATGAATCCTATCCAGAACTCCTAATTAAAAAGGAAATCTCACCCTAGTATTTGCACACAGAGTAGAAGGACACAGAAATTTTAAGTTATTCTTGCCTACTATGACTTTTTTTTTTTCTTATAGGGGAGAAGTTCAATACTCACAATACCTAGTCTGTCCAAAGAAATGAGCATTCACTATTAACAGTAAAGAGGAAGTGGCTTCATTAGCTAAGTCAATTAATCATCCCCTTTCAGGCTCCAAATGATTTATTTCTCAAAGTAAACAAATATTTTTTGAATAAGATCCTATAATTTTATCCATATCACTGGTACCTATTACCTAGACTGTTATCAGATGAAAAAGATTTTTGAAAAAAAAAACAAACAAACAATTTTACATTGTAAATTAAGGATAAGTCTATGAAGTAAGATGAACCAATCCTGATATTGCTTAGATCCATTGCTATAGACCAAATTCTTTGTCTTTCCTAAAAGTTTTGCTTTTTCACTTAAAAAAACTTAAGCATTCTAATATTGAAAAGTTATAATTTATCATGAAAATATATACATCACAAAGTGAGTGATTATAAAGTACAGGTGTGACTATATTGCTTCTAAGCTACATTTTTTTTCAATAGCTCCCACTTATCCATTAAACTCTATCTTGCTCCAGCTGACTTGAGGGATATGATAGAGTCCCATTAGCAGAAAGCACAAAGTTAGTAATGGACACACGGGCTTTGGGGTTAGGAGGGGAAAAAGTAATGGGAGGGTTGTATAGTTTGAAAACTTGCTCTCACTAACTCTAAAGAGGAATGTAGCCCCCAAGCCAAGGTCTTGTATAACTGAATTTTCCTCTCTCCACCATTTCACCTCTACTCCCACAATTTTTCTTATTTTATGAAATCTTTGTGGTTCTTCCCTCTCAACAGACTGTGGCTTGCCTCCTACTCATCCTTGAAGAATTTTGCAATTCCTCTCCTCCAGGAGGCCTTTGCTGATCCATGTCTGCTCTGCTTTGCAAATGCCTGGTGCACAAATCCTCATTTTAATTTCTCCATGCAATGGTGCATGCCCCTTTCCCATAAAACTGTGAACTCCATCAAGGGATGGAGAGAATTCTTTACCCTTGTGTCTTCAGTACCTGGCCTAGTATCACGTGTTAAACAAACACATAATAGAAAGAATAATATAAAGAAGAGGACACCACTTTCTCCCTCACAGATTCATCAAAAGAACATCTCAAGGCTGAGCAAACTCCACAAAACAACTTCTGAATGCGGGCAGAGGACATCAGGCACCCAGAAAAACAGAGCACTGACTTCAAAAGCAGGTAGGGGAAAAAATATAAAAGCTGAAAAAAAAAGAGACAAAGGAGGTGGGGAGGGAGCTCCGTCCCAGGAAGGGAAGCCCGTCCCGGGAAGGGAAGCTTAAGAAGAGAGGTTTCCAAATGCCAGGAAACACTCTCCCTGCCGAGTCTGTGGCGAGCCTTGTAAACACAGAGGGCAACATAACAGGAAGGAAAAATAAATGAACAATTAAAACCAACAGATGACAAGCCCAACAGTAACTCGCCCAGCGGAAAAGCAGCGCAAACGCCTGCGTCCGCCATTACCCAGTGGGGGCAGGGCAGGGAGGCGCGGCAGGCGCGGGCTGCGGTGCTTTCAGAATCGGGCAGGAGCGTCCCGCCGC
>SJYX01022967.1:165658-181596 GCA_006410675.1 Oreotragus oreotragus
GATGATGTGGGGTGGGAGGTGGGAGGGGGGTTCATGTTTGGGAGTTCGTGTAAAAAAATAAATAAATGCCAAAAAAAAAAAATTAAAAAATAAATAAATAAATAAATAAATAAATTGAAAAAAAAAATAAATAAAGAAGAAAAGGCCAATAAGCCCAGAAATAGAAAGGAAAGATATCCCTAATCAAAAGTGAAATGTCATTACTAAAGAAAGCAGAAAGAAAAAAAAAAAAAGAAAGAAAGATAACTTATTACAGTGGAAGGGAAAGCTAGGACTTACTGAATATTGATTATGTGCCTAACAGCATGCTAATCATTTTCACACATAATTCCATCTAACAGTCAAAAAAAACCTGAGACATGGAGAATTGTTATTACCCTCTACATATGAGGAATCAGATTCAGAGAAATTTGTGAACTTTGAAAGGCCCCTCAGTTGGTAAATAGTGGTGGGAAAATGGAACAGAGGTATGTAGGACATTGTAGCTTTATAAGATATTTAATATCCTAGGTTGTTTTACTTAAAACAGGAGGGAAAATGGGAAAAGAAGTAAAGGAAATGAATAACCTATTGTTGAAGCTGAGGTGAATCTTTAATGTTCTAAGAAGAAATCCATCAGGGTGTAAGATAAAAACTCAACAAGGTACATTTGGAAAATACCAGCTTGAGGCTTAGCCTAAACTACATTTCAGTTCCAAGACTTCATCTGGACTTCTAACAGCTCCTGGAACAAAAGGTCATTAGTAGCTGCTGATTTAGAGGCAACGTCTTCACTGAACATATAAACTAAGCAAGTTTTCAAAAACACTTGTCACTTGGTAACTCCTGTTTTTTATGAGCTGTATGTATCGGTTTAAGGGTGGAAAATAAGAAATCTAGAAGGCCCTGGAAGAATCAGGCAATGGAAAATGTCATTTTTAGCAAATGGAATAGAATGAGATCAAGGAACCATTAGGAAACTTATGCTTTCAAGCTTTTAATAATGGGCAGAAAGGTCTGACATACTTTCTATAAAGTATTAAATAAAACACAGAAGCAAAGACTCGCTGTTAGTGCCTTACCTAATCATAACTTCTTTTTTGTGGACACTATTTTTTCTCATAGGGTAACAGAAAAATAAAGAGAATAGATGCTAAAACTGTCCAGAAAGCTGTTAGAATGTCCAGTTAACATGTTCTTAGAGGAAGGAAAGCAAAGATACAAAAGACGAAGATCACCAGAAAAAGAAGATACTCAAAAATTGAATGCCAGAACAGGTCTTGCCTAAGAACTAGTTCGAGTCAATGTAAAACATCTCGTATTCATAGTAAAACTCGGGGGGATTATTCCTAGGACTATAATGTAAGAAAGGAAAACAGAATTTGTACAGTGGTCTGATAGCTAAAGAGGAAAAATATTTTAACCCAGAGTCTGGCAGTCTAACAGTACATCAAAATAGGAAGACCAGTTGCTAATAAGGAAGAATCAATACATAAGAAGTTTTTTAAGGTTCAGAAGTGGGTTCTGATTTGGAGGAATAATGCTGCTAAACCTTATGTAGATGGAAACACTCCAGAGATATAAGAAACTTAAAACCATCACATTCGCATTCTAATAACCTTATGCTCCACTCCCTCTGAGGAACAATTGGGATTCTGTGTTATGTCACATATTACTTGGTGAAATTTCCTGGGCAACTGACCAAGAACCTAACATTTCTTGACAAAACTATCATGCAGTTTTGAGTTGATAACATTTTATCCCACTCATGGCCTCTCATGAGTATTTCAGAGTTTGAGTTCTAAGCTACCTCCCAGAAATGGGCTTCTGGAACTGCAAAATGCAGGGTGATGCTTTAGATAAGACTAGCCAGCTGTGTGGCCCTACTAGATAAGAGTAATCACTCTTTGGATTCTCTTCTGCTGAGAGCATCAGGGACTTCAAAGTAGTCCTTTGTACTGGAAGCCTGTGGTCCTCAGAGGACTTTTCTGAACCTGAGACTGACCTTCACCAGTAAGTTGTTCTGTCCTTATCAGTCAAATCTCTCTTATACTTCACAGTTGTTCATATAAATGAGTCTGATACCTTTTCTGAGCTGAGATCAACCTTCACCAGTAAGTTCTTCTTCTGTCATCAGTCAAATCTCTCTTGTACTTCACAGCTGTTCACAGATATGAAGCTACTCTCCACTTCTATATTATACCAGAATTAATTAATGCATAACTCACACCGTTTCTATATTATAGTAGAATACATATCTTACACCATTTTTGCTTTTTCTACTCTTTGTAGATCATAAAAATGAAATCTGTTTTCTATAGGAACATTCGAGCTTATTGAAATGATTTCCATTCATCAACTTAAAATGGCAAACAGAAATAATGGCAGGAAACTGAATAAAAATGAGCACTTATTGAGGAGTTATCTTAGGTCAAGGGCTAGTCTAAGTACTTTCTATACATTTTTCATTTTAGTCTTCATATCAATATGGAAAAGAAAGGTACTAACTTTCTACTTATTTTACAGAGGAGCTCATAATGTAAATAACTTTGCCCAAGGTCATACATGTAGTAACTGATGGGGCTTACTTACTTATTGTAGGGACGTGACACCAGGGGTCTCTGACTTCACCTTCCACACTCTGTGAACCATTATAACCTTTGTCCTGTCTCCTTACTGAAACCCAACTTGGAAAGTTTATCAATACTGCCATTCATAATGAAATCACCCACAGAAATTAAAGGACAAATAAAGCAACTCCTTTATTCTAAAGGATAGTCTATCAATCACTAGAAAAATTATACACTTAGATTTCTGCTACTGCTGCTAAGTCACTTCAGTCGTGTCTGACTCTGTGCGACCCCATAGACGGCAGCCAACCAGGCTCCACCGTTCCTGGGATTCTCCAGGCAAGAACACTGGAGTGGGTTGCCATCTCCTTCTCCAATGCATCAAAGTGAAAAGTGAAAGTGAAGTCACTCAGTCGTGTCCGACCCTCAGCTACCCCATGGACTNTGTCTGACTCTGTGCGACCCCATAGACGGCAGCCAACCAGGCTCCACCGTTCCTGGGATTCTCCAGGCAAGAACACTGGAGTGGGTTGCCATCTCCTTCTCCAATGCATCAAAGTGAAAAGTGAAAGTGAAGTCACTCAGTCGTGTCCGACCCTCAGCTACCCCATGGACTGCAGCCTTCCAGGCTCCTCTGTCCATGGGATTTTCCAGGCAAGAGTACTGGAGTGGGGTACCATTGCTTTAGACTTCATGACCTTCTAATTCACAACTACTTAATGAAACCATAGACAATGTGGGATATTAATTATATATGTGTGTGTGTGTGTGTGTGTGTATACATATAATTTCTATATTCAAGAATTTATACCCTGAATGAAGCAAGGCAGGAGTAAGGGGATTATTTTAGAGCCTGAGTTTTTTTAGGGGGGTAAGGTGAGAGGGTAATTCCAGCCTTCTGGCAGGGCTTAGAATCTGGATATATTACAAGTAAAAGCCAGTTTTGGGACAGTGATGGGAGAGGGAAAAAGGGAAGGACCAAGGAATAAGTCTGAAATTTTGAAACTGTTCTGGAGAGCTCAAGAGTTCCTTAGGGGGTAGTTTCTCAAGAATGGTTTAGTTTTAGTGATTACTAAAATTATTTTTGTTCCTATCATTGTATTAATATTGTGGGAAAATATTATTTCTAAATGTACTTCCTTTTATTCTTTCACCTCCATGTTCCACCATGAATTTCACTCAGTGCACTTGTCTTCAGTAAAGGATTATAGGAGAACACATATTCCCACTTACAGATAGAGAGGAGCAAGCACAAAAATGAAAAAAGCTGTAGTCCCCCCAAATATTGCCATAAATGTCAATATGCACATTTGCTATGACTCGTTTTAAATTCTAGTCTGTACTATGGAACACTGGTGACAAATCATTCTCAGTTAAATAATTTACTATGTAAGTGTATATATTTGTATCACTATAATATTATTGCTACATTATTCTGGAATATTTAAAAACACAGTTAATGATTGATAATATCTCAGAATGTATTCTTTACAAAATTACTATAATTCTTTCTATAATAATAATTTTTCTTTTATACCCATTTTTAAAATAAAAGATCACAGAAGGCTATTTCGATTACATCTTAATTTGGAGGGGAAAGCCTTTATGTAAAAATGTGTCTTCAGATATCTCTGGCTCAGAGAATAGAGAGTTGCTAAGAGGATAAAAAATTTTTTAATTTCCCAAACTAAATAATCTAAATACATATTTGCAGAATGCAGAGTTAAATCTTTGAAAGGAGATTCTCTTCTTTATCCTATTAGTCAATGAAACTGAGCTCAATTTAAAATTCTGGTGTTCTCCAATTTCTCTATAGATTTCATTTAAAAAACATGCATGGACAAATGTATATACATGCCTAATTCCAAAGGAAAAAAAAATACTGCAAGCTCTACAATGTTGTTCTATTTGCAATGTCTATAGAGTGTGTATTTAACTGGTATAGCAACAAATTCTCGGAGAAGGCAATGGCAACCCACTCCAGCACTCTTGCCTGGAAAATCCCATGGATGGAGGAGCCTGGTGGGCNAAAATACTGCAAGCTCTACAATGTTGTTCTATTTGCAATGTCTATAGAGTGTGTATTTAACTGGTATAGCAACAAATTCTCGGAGAAGGCAATGGCAACCCACTCCAGCACTCTTGCCTGGAAAATCCCATGGATGGAGGAGCCTGGTGGGCTGTAGTCCATAGGGTCACTAAGAGTCAGACACGACTGAGTGAATTCACTTTCATTTTTCACTTTCACGCATCAGAGAAGGAAATGGCAACTCACTCCGGTGTTCTTGCCTGGAGAATCCCAGGACAGGGTAGCCTGGTGGGCTGCCATCTATGGGGTCACAGAGTCGGACACGACTGAAGTGACTTAGCAGCAACAAATTCTAATATGAGGGAAAGGCAACAGATGAGGTGCTAAGAGATATATCTGGATCCAGGCTATGAAGTATGTTGCCCTTAGTTCCTTATAATTCCATCATATTAAAGAGTCATTTGTTGCTTGATGACCCTTCAGCACAATGAAACACAAACTAGAATATTACCTCAAAATGGTAAGAGTCTGAAAATACTAGGTCATAAGCATTCCATTTGGAAGGAAATTTTTACCCGCAATTTGGAGTTCAATTTACTATGTTTGTCATGGTGATAAACTATTTCTAATTTGCCTTTATCTTGCTGCTGATGAAGTTCAATATTCTGAGTGCCTTTCATAATTTTAAAAGGAAATTTAGAAAGAACTGTCTTCTGCTATTTTTTGCCAAGCTCAAATGAGTTCGCTGTAAGGAAGGTTGTTTGACAATCTCTGTAATAAACAAACCTAGAGGCTATAATTTTCTTGATAGTGGAACCCTCCATTTACTTCTGAAAGCTGCAGAAGGGCATGTCATTCTTCTTTCTATTTATTATTCATAATTCACCACCATCTTTTATGTGCTACCATAGTTTTGAAAATGACTGAAGCAGATTCAGGAGGTTGATTTATGCCATTAGCTGTCACTTTTAAGAAATGCTTTCAAATTTGCATGTGTGTCAGGGAAGCCATGTGTGAGTGTGTGGAGAGGGGTGGAGGAACATTACTTTAATACAAGGCTGTGCATTAACTCCTCTGACTTTGCATACACTGGTGCTCTTGGTGTCACAAAAAATAAATAGCAAAACAGAATCTGCAGTTATTTGACCTATAGAAACAGAAAAGAATCAGAAAACCATTGCCTGTCAAAATGCACAGTAGTTCCTTGATTGCTATAATCACAGAGTTAAAATGACTAAGTACTTTTGGACCTTAGTATATTTTGAATATTGCCAGGGTGTTGATGGAGTTGAATTTTGAAATGCCCCTTTCTTCTCTTCCACCCCCATCATTTATTCATCCTTCAGAGCCACCAGATTCTATGAAATTAGCCCTGAAGACTAGCCTAGACTGACATTTTTCTTCTCTGACTTCCACTCACTATAGTCAACCATCAGAACTATCTGTTTTCTTAACTTTTATTTGTTTCTTATTTTTTTCTAATCCAAATTTTAAGTTTTGAAGAAAGGAGTTTTTCATATCTTTGCTACCTCCCCAACATTTCTCATCTCCAAGTGATGGGCTCATTACAACTGCCACAGAAACCAAGAGGTGACTTATTAAACAATAATTATGATGGGTGCAGTGATTTTCATTTGATTGAACAGATACTTCTTCAGTGTCAACTGTGCAACTTTAATTGGTCATATTTTTATATTATTAAATTTTGATCTAATATACACAGTTTCTTCATCCCAAATAGTGAGATGTTTCTTAAACTTCTTACAATTTCCTTTATGAACAAATCAACTCTAAGGCAACCTTTTAAGTAGGTCTTCTTCCTGTCAAAGATGACTTTGCCCACTCCATTTTCTATTGGGTCAGTCCCCAAAGTTCATTCTTGTTCTTCCATAACATCCTACAGAAAAATCTGATCAAATTTTTTGGCCAACCCAATAGTTAGCTCTTCAGTTACTTTCTCTGCACTATAGATTGAGTCTAAAAGCCTGATTTTGTTTCTTAATAAAGCATTACCTAAGGTGCAATGCAGAATCATTGCATATATACTGCTGACTACATAATAAAAGCCATTCGGAAAGGAGGACATAAAAGTGGGATGCTGCTGTAAAAAATCACTAGTATATGAAGCAATGGGTTAGTGACCTGATGGCACATGTGGAGGAGCTTGCTGTTAGAGGCTGGAGCAACAGTCTATGTGAGGCTGAAAAGGAACACATGCTAACATTGTTGCCTCTAATATCTCAGAAGGTAGATGTTAGACCTAGTGAACTTGTAGCTCTAGCAGAGAGAGAGAGAGGAAAATGGGATGCAAATAGCATGAGCTGATGGCTGTGAGCTGTATTTGACAAGGGAGAGGTACAGGTGACCTCAGAAAAAACTGGTATCATTTGCAAGGGAGAAGGAAAAGAAATAGAGCAAGAACAGAGAAGAGGCAACTGCTTGCCATTCTCAGATGGCAGAAGGACAAACTGAGGACACTGAACTAAAATTACCTGTTATGATTCAGCTTTGGTAAGAATTAACCAAGAACATGGGGCTTCCCAAGTGGCTCAATGGGAAAGAACTCACTTGCTAAAGCAAGAAAAACAAGAGACACAGGTTTGATCCCTGGGTCGGGAAGATCCCCTGAAGAAGGAAATGGCAACCGTCTCCAGTATTCTTGCCTAGAAAATCCTGTGGACAGAGGAGCCTGGTGGGCTACAGTCCATGGGGTCGCGAAGACTTGGACATAACTGATCACACATGCATGCATACAGACAATCAAGCATAAAGTCATCCCACCATTGTTCAAACTTCTGAATGGATGAAGCTGTCTGAGAGCAAAATAAAACTAAGGTGGAAGTACTCAATCCATCCTTTCAGTGGAATTAAATAACTCAGAGAAAAGAGAAGAAAGACACTTTTCTCATGAAAATCTAAGAGGCTCACAAACAAAATCTGAGAGGGTCACATTGTCAGCATTTAAGGTGGGAGTGAGAAGGACAGAGAAGAGAGAAAGAAAGAGAGAGCAAACCTAAGTCATATATTTAGAAAAACAACAACAACAACAAAAACCCTGTACGTGTAGTGATGGGTATACGAAGCCAAATAGAATCTATTTTTAAAGGAGCTATGCTTTTGAGAGGGTCCTCCTGCCAGAAGAACCACCTTTCAATTCTTAATACAATCTTTCAACTATAATGCTTGACAGGTTGCAAGTAATAACATAAGGTACTGAGCCCCCAAACAGGGCAGGCTTGATATGTATACATATAACCTCTCATTTTTGGATGTCCTTCCCATTTAGGTCACCACAGAGCACTGAGTAGGTTCTCTGTGCTATAGTATATAGTGTATACTACTATAAATAGAGAGATAATGAGAACTCACTGTACAGCACAGGGACTTCGACTTAGTGCTCTGTGGTGACCTAAACGGGAAGGAAATCCAAGAGAGAGAGGAAGTATGTATACATAAATCTGATTTACTTTGCTGCATAGCAGAAACTAACAACATTGTAAAACAATGATTTCTTAAAGTAAATCAACCCTGAATATTCATTGGAAGGACTGATGCTGAAGCCGAACCTCCAATACTTTGGCCACTTGATGCAAAGAGCCAACTCACTGGAAAAGACCGTGATACTGGGAAAGACTGAGGGCAGGAAGAGAAAGGGGATGACAGAGGATGAGATGATTGGATGGCATCACTGACTCAATGGACATGAACTTGAGCAAACTCTGGGAGACGGTGAAGGACAGTGAAGCCTGGTGTGCTGCAGTCCACGGGGCCGCAAAAAGTTGGACACGGCTTAGTGACTAAACAAGAACAGCGACACCAACACTATAAAGCAACTAAACTCAAGTTAAAAACAAACAAAGAAACAAACCTGAAAACAACAACGGAAAAGGGGGCGTGCTTCCTGATATCCACTTTACAGGGGGTCCCAGGGGAAAATCAGATTAGGAGAACTTCTGAGATTGGAGCTGGTGGGCCCAGAGAGCAATAGACAGGGGTCTTCTCCCAGGAAGCAGAACCAATATTTAATAAAAGACACAACTCATCCCAGAATATGGAACCTCAAAATGGCTTCCCAATGAGACTGGGAATAGCTTCAGATGAAGAATGCTGTGTGACTTCCTTTCTTCCCTTTCAAAATGTTTTCATTTATTGTGCCAATCATGTCCACTTTCCACATGTGGGTGTGGGACTGGGTACTAGTTGGGGGAGCATGGGAAGGCTGATAACCTGTCTTTTACATTCATAGACCTCTGAATTCATAGGAACTACATACAAATCTGATACAGAAATGACTGCAAAACACTGTCATGATTCAATTGTGTCCCACACCACCCCCCAAAGAAAAACCCAAAATAACACATTGTCAGCCTAGATAGTGTGTTAAAAAGCAGAGACATCACTTTGCCTACAAATGTCCATGTAGTCAAAGCTATGGTTTTTCCGGTAGTCATGTACGGCTGTAAGAGTTGGATCAGGAAAAGACTGAGTGTTGAAGAATTGATGCTTTCGAACTATGATGCTGGAAAAGACTTTTGAGAGTCCCTTGCACAGCAAGGAGATCAATCCAGTTAATCCAAAAGGAAATCAACCTTGAATATTCATTGTAAGAACTGACACTGAAGCTGAAACTCCAATATTTTGGCCACCTGATGTGAAGAACTGGCTCATTGGAAAAGACTCTGATGCTGGGAAAGATTGAAGGCAGGAGGAGAAGGGGTCGACAGGGGATGAGATAGTCAGATAGCATCACCGACTTGCTGGACATGAGTTTGGGTAAACTCCAGGAGATAGTGATGGACAGAGAAGCCTGGTGTGCTGAAGTCCATGGGGTGGCAAAGAGTTGGACACGACTGAGCAATGAACAACAAAACTCATGTGTTGAAGTGCTCACCCCAGTACCCCAGAGTGTGACATTATTTGGAGATAAGGTCTTTTGCATGGTCCCAATCCAAAATGACCGCTGTTCTTACAAGCAGGGGAGTTTGGGGACAGCCACAAGCACACAAGGAGAATGCCAAGTGAAGATAAAGGCAGAGATGAGTGGTACATATGCATAACAACGCCAAAGATTGCCACCAAAAAACCACCAGAAGCCAGGTGAGAGGCATGGCATCAATCCTCTTGCACAGTCCTCGGGAAGAACCAACCTTGGGGATACCTTTATCTGGGAGTTATAGCTTCCAGAACTGTGAGACAAGGGGTTTTTGTTGTTTAAGCCACACAGTTTGTCGTACTTTGTTGTGGCAGCTAGAAAATTAATACAGTCCTTACTGAGTAAACTAATATACACACATGCACACTGACTAGTCAGAACTTTCTTGCTGTCTTCCATGAGAAGGACCCAGCATGTTTTTCTTGACCTGGAGGGAATAGTTTTCCTTACCTAGTGAGGACTAGAAGGTAAGCTAAGATGGTGTATGTTAACTATTTCTAACCCTTCTTTCATTTCTGGATACATGGAAGGATTATGATTTTCTGGTTCCTCTGTGATTACGTGGGGCCAGGCCATTACTTATGGCCAATAAGTGATGCATGCATGCATGTTCAGTTGTGTGACTCTTTGCTACCCCTCCACAGACTGTAGCTCACCAGGCTCCTCTGTCCACGGAATTTTCTAGGCAAGAATCCTGCAGTGGGTTGCCATTTCCCCCTTCAAAGGATCTTCCCGAACCAGGGATTGAACCCATGTCTCTTGCATTAGTAGGCGGATTCTTTACCACTGTGCCATCTGGTAAGCCTCAATAAGTTATGAGGCTTAAGAACTGATGTGTGCTACTCTCAGGGTGTGGCTCTTAAGTGCCAAAGTGAGACCCCCTTTCCGTCTGCTTCTATGATGGACAATGCCTTGTACCATAGCTGTTCCACCATCTCTATTCTAAAGTGAGGGCAAATTGAAACAGGGACCCTAATCAAAGCATGCTGGATGCTGCATGACAGAGCAAGAAATAAGCCTCATGATTTTGAGAGCTGAGGTCTGCTTATTATTTCAGTACCAGCTTATCTGTCGTGACTGATCCTGTATGTGACTTAAAAATAAAAATTGTAAGGAAGATGGCTTATTTACATTGCCTTCCTTGGGGAATATAATTAGATGAATAACCTGCCTCATGCTCCTCTGGAGGACTGTGAAACTCCCAGAGGAAGTGAAATCTAGTGCACAAGGAATCTGTAAGGATTCCTCTCATTCTGTGAACTGTCAGCTCTCCAGTTTCTCCCTGAAACAAGCAATGAAATGGGTACAATTCTCATAGAACTGCTCCTCTCCTGTCCTGAGAAATATTCTAAATCTACATTTGTTACTAGCTTGTTTCTGATATCAGATCAACACTTCTGTCCCATCTTTTGAAATTAACTGATTTGGTTATCTTTATATTTTTCACTAGCTGTTTCTTAGTTATAAAAGGAACCAAAGACCACTCCCCCACCTGTTTCTAGTAAATAAAAAGATTGCCTATTTCCACTTTCTTTCTTTTAATAGTGGAAATGGAAAGTCAAATTCCACTTTCATAGCATATAATATAGCCACAAAACTTCAAAGTAAGAAGGGACATTAGAGATAGTGCAGCCAAATTCATTATTTGTTTTTAAAGTAATGAAGCTGGGACATAAAGAAGTTACTTAACTCATCTATTGGAGATGATCATTTAAATGAAGTAATCAGAGAAAGACAAATAGCATATGATATCATTTATAAAGATATGATACAAATGAACTTATTTACAAGAAAGAAATAAGACTCACAGGCATAGAAAGTAATTTATGATTCCTAAAGGGGAAAGAGAGGAGGGATAAATGAGGAGTTTGGGATTAACAGATACACATTACTATAGATAAAATGGATAAACACCAAGGATTTACTGTAGAGCACAGGGAACTATATTCAGTGTCTGAGATAAAGGACAGAAATGGTATGGACCTAACAGAAGCAGAAGATATTAAGAAGAGGTGGCAAGAATATTTTGGCCACCTGATGCGGAGAGCTGACTCATTTGAAAAGACCCTGATGCTGGGAAGGATTGAGGGCAGGCGGAGAAGGGGACAACAGAGGATGAGATGGTTGGACGGCATCACCAGCACAATGCACATGGCTTGGGTGAATTCCGGAGTTGGTGAAGGACGGGGAGGCCTGACGTGCTGTGGTTCATGGGGTAGCAAAGAGTAGGACACAACTGAGTGACTGAACTGAACTGAATGGAAAAGAATCTGAAAGAGACTATATATATGATATATATAAATAGTTGAATCACTTTGTTGTACACCTGAGACACACCACTGTAAATTAACTATACTTTAATAAATTGATAAAGGGGGAAAAATCAGTTATTTGACTGGTCCAAAATCATGCTGTTAAGAGCTAAGACAATTAGTATCCACGTGCAGTATTCTGATTCCCAGTCTTACAGAAGGTATACAAAAACATACTTGAACATGGGTATGCACTGATCCAAAAATAGAGTTCAATGACCTGGTGGGAGGTGGAGGGCCTTTGTGTAGGAAACCTTCCTTCCATAGCATTCTCCAACAATTTCTGTTACCTACTCATTGAATTACAAACTTTTGAGCAGAGAAACATGGTGTGTCACAGAGGTCTCTACCTAACACACTGGTTCATTGCTTTCCAACACTCTTGCGCAAGGATTACTTGCTCTAAAGGGCCACTCTGTCTGGTGCTCTGAGCTTTCCCTGGGCTCCCAAAGCACTGTGGTTCATGCCTACTCATATGGCTTCACTCACACAAGCTCTTTATCTGTGAATCCCTGCTTGGGTAGTTCTTGGGTAATCTAGGGAGTCCCTGTTTGTTTCTACTTGATATGATGGAAAGATTTAATACCTCCCTCCTCTAAAACACTTCTGATGTAATGTTAACGTATTTACTGCAGCTGTGCCTTATTGCAAGGTGCCATTTCTCATAAATTTCTAAATCTGTATCTCTAATATAGACCTTTCTTAAGAATTTCACAATCATATGTGCAATTGCCTCTCAGAGAGTGATAAATTGAATTCATATCTCCAACCCTCACTGAAATTTGCTCTTCTTCCTAGACTTCATATCTCAATGATTGATTGAATGATGTCATACATCCAGTTGCCTCAATGAAAAAAATAGGATATCCTTTGCTTGTTCTTTAAATGTATCAATATTTATCAAGCAGCTACTAAATTACTAGGTGTTACATATTTTGCTAGAAATGAGAACTTAACTGTGAAGAAAGCATGTGTGAGTTCAGTCCATTTCCAGGTGGTGCAAGTAGCAAAGAACCTGCCTGCCATTGCAGGAGATGTAAGAGATAAGGATTCGATCCCTAGGTTGGGAAGATCCCCTGGAGGAGGGCATGGCAACCCTCTACTATTTTTGCCTGGGAAATTCCACTGACAGAGGAGATTGCTGGGCTACAGTCCATGGTGTCGCAGAGTCACATACAACTGAAGTGACTTAGCACAAGAACACAATTGTGACAGAGCGTATATGGGTTCAGTGCATTCATGACTAGATTATAGTCTCAGTTCAGTTCAGTCACTCAGTTGGGTCCAACTCTTTATGATCCCATTAATTGCAGTACACCAGGCCTCCCTGTCCATCACCAACTCCCAGAGTTTACTCAAACTCATGTCCATTGAGTCTGTGATGCCATCCAACCATTTCATTCTCTGCTATCCCCTTNTTCAGTCACTCAGTTGGGTCCAACTCTTTATGATCCCATTAATTGCAGTACACCAGGCCTCCCTGTCCATCACCAACTCCCAGAGTTTACTCAAACTCATGTCCATTGAGTCTGTGATGCCATCCAACCATTTCATTCTCTGCTATCCCCTTCTCCCGCCTTCAATCTTTTCCAGCATCAGGGTCTTTTCCAGTAAGTCAGTTCTTTGCATTAGGTGACAAAAGTATTGGAGTTTCAGCTTCAGCATCAGTCTTTCGAATAAATATATATATTAGGACTGATTTCCTTTAGGATGGGCTGGTTGGATCTCCTTGATCCAAGGGACTTTCAAGAGTCTCCTCCAACATCATAGTTCAAAAGCATCAATTCTTTGGCGCTCAGCTTTCTTTACAGTCTGACTCTAACATTCATACGTGACTACTGGAAAAAAATCAAGCTTTGACTAAATGGATCTTTGTCAGCAAAGTGATGCCTCTGCTTTTTAATATGCTGTCTATGTAGGGCATAGCTTTTCTTCCAAGGAGCAAGCAAATTTTAATTTCATGGCTGCAGTAATCATCTGCAGTGATTTTGGAGCCCCCAAAATAAAGTCTATAACTGTTTCCATTGTTTTCCCATCTATTAGGCATGAAGTGATGGGACCAGATGTCATGATCTTAGTTTTCTGAATGCTGAGTTTTAAGCCAACTTTTTCAATCTTCCCTTTCATTTTCATCAAGAGGCTCTTTAGTTCTTCTTAGCTTTCTGCCATAAGGGTGGTGTCATCTGCATATCTGAGGTTATTGATATTTCTCCCAGCAATCTTGACTATAGCTTGTGCTTCATCCAGCCCAGCACTTCTCATGATGTACTCTGCATATAAGTTAAATAAACAGGGTGACAATATACAGACTTGACGTACTCCTTTCCCTACTTGGAACCAGTTTGTTGTTCCATGTCCAGTTCTAACTGTTGCTTCCTGACCTGCATACAGATTTCTCAGGAGGCTTGTCAGGTGGTCTGGTATTCCTATATCCTGAAGAATTATCCACAGTTTGTTTTGATCCACACAGTCAAAGGCTTTGGCATAGTCAATAAAACAGAAACGGATGTTTTTCTGGAACTCTCTTGCTTTTTGACAAGCCAACGGATGTATCCAATTTGTTCTCTGGTTCCCCTGCCTTATCTAAATCCAGTTTGAACATCTGGAAGTTCACGGTTCACAGTTTGGTNGTCAAAGGCTTTGGCATAGTCAATAAAACAGAAACGGATGTTTTTCTGGAACTCTCTTGCTTTTTGACAAGCCAACGGATGTATCCAATTTGTTCTCTGGTTCCCCTGCCTTATCTAAATCCAGTTTGAACATCTGGAAGTTCACGGTTCACAGTTTGGTGAAGCCTGACTTGGAGAATTTTGAGCATTACTTTACTAGTGTGTGAGATGAGTGCAATTGTGCAGTAGTTTGAGCATTCTTTGTCATTGCCTTTCTTTGGGATTGGAATGAAATCTGACCTTTTCCAGTCCTGTGGCCACTGCTGAGTTTTCCAAATTTGCTGGCATATTGAATGAAGCACTCTCACAGCATCATCTTTTAGGATTTGAAATAGCTCAAGTGGAATTCCACCACCTCCACTAGCTTTGTTCGTAGTGATGCTTATTAAGGCCCACTTAACTTCACATTCCAGGATGTCTGTCTCTAGGTAAGTAATCACACCATTGTGATTATCTGGGTTATAGTAGATTATATTAGTATCTGAATTATACTAGATATAGTCTAGTAGTGAGATAAATGGGTCTTCCCTGGTAGCTTAGCTGGTAAAGAATCTGCCTGCAATGCAGGAGACCCTGGTTCGATTCCTGGGTCAGGAAGATCCTCTGGAGAAGGGATAGGCTACCAAATCCAGTATTCTTGGGCTTCCTTGGTGGTACAGATGGTAAAAGTGAGATAAATGGGTAAATCAAAAATTATTACAAATTATGGTAAATATTATTAAAAAAAGAAGGTTGTGGTAGTACATAATGGTGAGGTATGGAAGGGGGCATAAAAGTTTCTAAGTTAGAGACTGTGAAAGGCCTCACTGAGGAAGTGACATACCTTCCTCTGCATTTCTACACTTGGTCTAGCCTATATTTTATTTGTATTACTGTCAAACTGTCCAAAATTGTCTCCTGCCTCCAGTCTCCTACTTTCAACTCATCCATTACCTGAGTGCTATGAGAGTGACTTCTTAAATACTTAAAAAAAATCTTTTACTTTACTTTTCATTTCCAAGAAAGTGTTACCAGAGTATAACTGATTTTTAATGTTGTATTAGCTTCAGGTGTACAGCAATTTGAATCAGATATACATATATTTACATCAACTTTTTTTCTGTTTCAACTTTTCTTTTTATTTATTTCTAGTCATTTTAAAAAATTTATTACTGTTATTTTTACTTTACAATATTGTATTGGTTTTGCCACACATCAACATGAATCTGCCATGGGTGTACACGTGTTCCCAATCCTGAACCCCCTTCCCACCTTCCCCCATCACACCACCCCTCTGGGTCATCCCAGTGCACCAGCCCTAAGCATCCTGCACCCTGCATTGAACCTAGACTGGAGATTCGTTTCTTATATGATATTATACATGTTTCAATGCCATTTTCCCAAATCATCCCACCCTCTCCCACAGAGTCCAAAAAACTGTTCTATACATCCATGTCTCTTTTGCTG
>SJYX01022967.1:184748-201669 GCA_006410675.1 Oreotragus oreotragus
GAAGGCTGTCTTTTCACCTTGCTTATAGTTTCCTTTGTTGTGCAGAAACTTTTAATTTTAATTAAATCTCATTTGTTTATTTTTGCTTTTATTTCCAATATTCTGGGAGGTGGGTCATAGAGGATCCTGCTGTGATGTGTGTCGGAGAATGTTTTGCCTATGTTCTCCTCTAGGAGTTTTATAGTTTCTGGTCTTATGTTTAGATCTTTAATCCATTTTGAGTTTATTTTTGTGTATGGTGTTAGAAAGTGTTCTAGTTTCATTCTTTTACAAGTAGTTGACCAGTTTTCCCAGCACCACTTGTTAAAGAGATTGTCTTTACTCCATTGTATATTCTTGCCTCCTTTGTCAAAGATAAGGTGTCCATAGGTATGTGGATTTACCTCTGGGCTTTCTATTTTGTTCCATTGATCTATATTTCTGTCTTTGTGCCAGTACCATACTGTCTTGATGACTGAGGCTTTGTAGTAGAGCCTGAAGTCAGGCAGATTGATTCCTCCAATTCCATTCTGCTTTCTCAAGATTGCTTTGGCTAGTCGAGGTTTTTTGTATTTCCATACAAATTGTGAAATTATTTGTTCTAGCTCTGTGAAAATACCGTTAGTAGCTTGATAGGGATTGCATTGAATCTATAGATTGCTTTGGATAGTATTCTTATTTTCACTATATTGATTCTTCCAATCCATGAACATGGTATATTTCTCCATCTATTAGTGTCCTCTTTGATTTCTTTCACCAGTATTTTATAGTTTCCTATATACAGGTCTTTAGTTTCTTTAGGTAGATATATTCCTAAGTATTTTATTCTATTCTTTTTGTTGCAATGGTGAATGGAATTGTTTCCTTAATTTCTTTTTCTATGTTCTCATTATTAGTGTATAGGAATTCAAAGTACTTCTGTGTGTTGATTATATATTCTGCAATTTTACTATATTCATTGATTAGCTCTAGTAATTTTCTGGTAGAGTCTTTCGAGTTTTCTATGTAGAGGATCATGTCATCTACAAACAGTGAGAGTTTTATTTCTTCTTTTCCAACTTGGATTCCTCTTATTTCTTTTTCTGCTCTGATTGCTATGGCCAAAACTTTCAAAACTATATTGAATAGAAGTGGTGAGAGTGGGCACCCCTTTCTTGTTCCTGACTTTAGGGGAAATGCTTTTAATTTTTCACCATTGAGGATAATGTTTGCTGTGGGTTTGTCATATATAGCTTTTATTATGTTGGAGTATGGTCCTTCTATATCTGCTTTCTGGAGGGTTTTTATCATAAATGGATGTTGAATTTTGTCAAAAACTTTCTCTGCATCTATTGAGATAATCATATGGCTTTTATTTTTCAATTTGTTAATGTGGTATATTACATTGATTGATTTGAGGATATTGAAGAATCCTTGCATCCCTGGGATAAAGCTCACTTGCTCATGGTGTATGATTTTTTTAGTGTGTTGTTGGATTCTGATTGCTAGAATTTTGTTAACTATTTTTGCATCTATGTTCATCAGTGATATTGGCCTGTAATTTTCTTTTCTTTTCCTTTTGTGTGGCATCTTTTTCAGGTTTTGGTATTAGGGTGATGGTGGCCTCATAGAATGAGTTTGGAAGTTTACCTTCCTCTGCAATTTTCTGGAAGAGTTTGAGTAAGATAGGTGTTAGTTCTCTAAATTTTTGGTAGAATTCAGCTGTGAAGCCATCTGGACCTGGGCTTTTGTTTGCTGGAAGATTTCTGATTACAGTTTCAATTTCCGTGCTTGTGATGGGTCTGTTAAGATTTTCTATTTCTTCCTGCTTCAGTTTTGGAAAGTTGTACTTTTCTAAGAATTTGTCCATTTCTTCCACATTGTCCATTTTATTGGCATATAATTGCTTAAAAAATATGGAACGCTTCACGAATTTGCGTGTCATCCTTGCACAGGAGCCATGCTAATCTCTGTATCGTTCCAATTTTAGTATGTGTGCTGCCGAAGTGAGCACCATCAACTGTTTTTAAAGGTTATTTTCACATAAAAGTCATTACAGAATATTCAGTAGAGTTCCCTATGGTATATAGTAAGTTAGTTATTCATTTTATTATATAGTATTATATACATTTGAATCTCCCAAATCCTAATTTATCCCTTTCCCTGTTGTTAATCATAAGTTTGTTTTCTAGGTCTGTGAGACTGACTATATTGGTGGTTTAGTCACTAAGTCGTCAAGTCACTAAGTCTGACTTTTGTGACCTCATGGACTGTAGCCTGCTAGGCTCCTCTGTCCATGAGACTCTTCAGGAAAGAATACTGGAGTGGGTTGCCATTTCCTTCTCCAGGGGATCTTCCCAACCCAGGGATCTAACCCNAAGTCGTCAAGTCACTAAGTCTGACTTTTGTGACCTCATGGACTGTAGCCTGCTAGGCTCCTCTGTCCATGAGACTCTTCAGGAAAGAATACTGGAGTGGGTTGCCATTTCCTTCTCCAGGGGATCTTCCCAACCCAGGGATCTAACCCAGGTCTCCTGTATTGAAGGCAGATTCTTTACCAACTGAGCTATGAGGGAAGCCCTGTGAGTCTATTACTGTTTTGTAAATAATTTCAATTTGTCTTTTTCTCAGATTCCTTATAAGTGATATCATATGATATCTGTCATTTTCTGTCTCCCTTATTTCACTCAATATGATGAAACCAAATGTAGAACTACCATATGATCCAGCAGTCCCACTCCTGGGCATATATCCAGAAAAAGTCATAGTCCAAAAAAATACATGCACCCCAGTGTTCACTGCAGCACTCTTTACAATAGCCAAGACTGGAAGCAACTTAAACATCTACTGACAGAGGAATAAATAAAAAGAAGAGGTAGTATATATATACAATGAAATATTATTAAGTCATAAAAAGAATGAAATAATGACATTTGTTGTAACATGGATGAAAAAGAGTGATTTTTAAAAGTGCTGATCAGTTAACCTTTTACCTATGTTGGTATTAGAATAATTTTCTGAAACTGGATCTAATTATATTAATCCCCAATCCAAGGTCCTTCAAGAACTTTAGAGAAGTATCAGCTAAAAATACAAGGGCCTGTAAGATGTGAACTTCCTTAGTTTCAAGCTACTTCCTGCCTGGAAGTCTTTGCTCTGTTCTACTGAATAACGATTTTGCTAAACTTTACCTTTGCCTGCAAAGTCTTCCACACCCCTTCCCTAGTTTGACCCCTAATCAACTTTCAAGTCAACTCAAACGTAGCCTCTTTTCTACCAGGGGTGCCTGGTATAGTTACATCTTTCTTATGAGCTTCTGCCATTCTCAGAGGATGTTGCCAGCACAGTCCCAGTCAACAATTCATTGTATATGTTTCATCCATTAGAGTAAGAACAGAACAGTTTCATTTTTGTGTCCCTATTTCTAATGCCTTGCACAGTGTCTGCCATGCAAAAGAGACACAGTGTTGAATGAATGACTTCATGAAATGATGAATGATGATAAGCATCTGATTTTATTTTCAGCTGTGCAAGCATCATGCTTAATCTTACATTTATTGCACTTAACATAAAATAGATACTTGAAGACTATATTCTGAGTGAAAAATCACAGGAATACTGTATGGACGTGTGCTATAATGGTAATGTAAAGACAAGCCTAACAAAAATAAAAAATAACTAATTGTGAATTCAAAGATCAAAAAGTAGAAACTAGAAAGCATCCATTCACTTTGTATTTACCAACTTATCCTTTCTTTATTCCTTTGTATAACTCTGTGTTACTCCTTCTGGGTTTCTGAATCTTGTATTCTAACAACTGGACAAACTCCGTTTGAAATACGAGAAAGTCCATCTCTTCTTACAATAACACATGGCTTAGAATATATAATATTTTCATTATTGTTGTCCTTATGTAACTGACAATAAAATCGTTTTTTGCTAGACAAATTGTATTTTTGTGAATTTCCATAAATTGAGCCTACTTAATATGAAGACTGTCTAATCTCATTTCCACTGGTAAATGACTTAATGCTCAAAGAGTCAGTTCCTCTTTTCTGTTTATTGCTACTAGAGGATTTAGTCCTTTCACATTATGTAAGACCACAGCAATCCTTATTTCCTGTTTTCCAGATATCTTAAGGTTTCTGCCAAGCATCTCATCCCTCTGGTTTTAATTAGTTTGTATATGTCTTTATTTCCGGATGCCCACTTTTTAATTTTAGTCAATTTTGCTATTTCCTGTTAATTTAACATTTGGTAGACAATGTAAAATTTATAATACATGGAACAGTACTCACAATTCAATTACTATATAGACTCATTTTATTCTCAAATTCCTGCTTCAGAGTGACAGACACTATCTTACTCCAAACTCCAGATTTTAGAAACTTAAACACCGGCAATGCTGAAGTTTAAGCAATTCTCTCTGTAATATTTGTTGAATATATTAGTATACTAAAATGCTCAAGTTAAGATGTGGCAGTAGTTTCTAGGTGTGAATTCTTAGATTTGTGAATATATGCAAGCACTGACTTAATTTCTACCATTTTTGTACATTTGAATTGAGCTGTACATTAACCTTCTATCCAATCAATCTTATACAGAAGCTAAATGAAACTGTCTGATAAATTTGTAATTAGAGTTCATTTGTCAAGTCAAATACAATACTTTGGGCTTGAAAATGATAGGAGGGTGAATAAAAGGAATAGCTTCTCCGTGAAAATTGTATAGAAAATACTAATTTTTACAGAATCTTGTAACATGATGTTACACAGAATAAAGTAGAAAAAGAACTCTTTTCATAAGGATGGAAGTCCATAAATCACTCCAAACAATCTTAGAGGTTAATATGTATTATAGGCTAAATTATGTAAGAAATTATATATCTAAAATATATACAAAGAATTCTCAAACACATCTGTGAGGCCACACAATTACCAGTAAACAGTATTGGGTAACTTTTTAAGCTGCCTTTTTTTGGTTAAAGTTTTTCTTTTCTTTTCTTTTTTTTTTTTTTTTTATAATTGTCCACTTAATCAGAGCTTTATTTTCCTCTCTTGATTTTAACCAGGAGGTTTTCTTTACGGTTTAATCTTAATTAACTTATAGCTTATCTTTTTTAATATTTGACCCCTAATGAAATGGTCAGATAACTATTAAGGAGGCTGAAATTTATTTAATGTAAGTTCACTTTTGTTGGATGCTGAGTAAAAAGGATGTCAATTTATAAAGTTAAAATTCAATTTTAGTAAAGACAACTTAGTTTTGACTTGTTTTGCAAAATATAGGCAATACAAATTTAGTATTCTCATTGAAAATATCTGAGAATTATTTTATAGATGATATCATATTCATCTTCATAAATTATTAGAGAAGTAGGCATTCCAAATGAGACAAATAATTATCTTACCTATGCAATCAGAGGTGACTCAATAAATAATATGTTAAATGACATTTATGGTGATGGATAGGGAGGCCTGGTGTGCTGCGATTCATGGGGTTGCAAAGAGTCGGACACGACTGAGTGNAATGAGACAAATAATTATCTTACCTATGCAATCAGAGGTGACTCAATAAATAATATGTTAAATGACATTTATGGTGATGGATAGGGAGGCCTGGTGTGCTGCGATTCATGGGGTTGCAAAGAGTCGGACACGACTGAGTGACTGAAATGAACTGAACTGAACTGAGAAGGAAGATAGCTTTGCTGCTGGCTCAGTGGTAAAGAACCTGCCTGCCAATGCAGGAGACCCAGGTTTGATCTGTGGGTCAGGAAGATGCCCTGGAAAAGGAAATGGCTAACCAGTCTAGTATTCTTGTCTGAGAAATCCTATGGAAAGAGGAGTCTGGCTGGCTATAGTCTATGAAGTCACAAGACAGTCAGACTCGACTGAGAGACTAAGCATGCATGCATGATTTCCATTTTGGAGCTCGGTTATGATGCCATTTGTAATATTTCAAAGAAATCAGTGAAATGGTAAACAGAAGCCAATGATCTTTTCAGTGGAATAGTTCATAAGGTAGCATCATCTCTCTGTGTCAAAAGATGATTGAGAGATATCTTTCTCTCTTTGGAAAACAAGGACAAAGAACATGTTACCAATCAATGTATTGAGAATATTTTGATGTAGGTGATTATGTAAGCTGTTTCCTAAGGGAAAATGATAGTACATGTTCTAGAGCCTAGAATCTAGGCGATCAGGTGAGAGAGGAGGACTGGAACATTCATGTCATGTTGAGTGATTAAAGAGGTGAAGACAGAAGCGGTGGAAGTGGAGGTGGTCCAGTCCAGTTCAGTGGCTCAGTCGTGTCCAACTCTTTGTGAGGTCATGAAATGCAGCACGCCAGGCCTCCCTGTTCATCACCAACTCCCAGAGTCCACCCAAACCCATGTCCACTGAGTTGGTGATGCCATCCAACCATCTCATCCTCTGTCATCTCCTTCTCCTCCTGCTCTCAATCTTCCCCAGCAACAGGGTCATTTCGAATGAGTCAGCTCTTTGCATCAGGTGACCAAAGTAATGGAGTTTCAACTTCAACATCAGTCCTTCCAAAGAACACCCAGGGCTGATCTCCTTCAGAATGGACTGGTTGGATCTCCCTACAGTACAAGGGACTCTCAAGAGTCTTCTCCAACACCACAGTTCAAAACCGTCAATTCTTTGGCACTCAGCTTTCTTCACAGTCCAACTTTCACATCCATACATGACCACTGGAAAAACCATAGCCTTGACTAGATGCACCTTTGTTGACCAAGTAATGTCTCTGCTTTTTAATATGCTGTCTAGGTTGGTCATAACTTTTCTTCCAAGGAGCAAGCATCTTTTAGTTTCATGGCTGCAGTCACCATCTGCAGTGATTTTGTAACCCCCCAAAATAAAATCAGCCACTGTTTCCCCATCTATTTCCCATGAAGTGATGGGACCAGATGCCATGATCTTCATTTTCTGAATGTTGAGCTTTAAGTCAACTTTTTCACTCTCCTCTTCCACTTTCATCAAGAGGCCTTTAGTTCTTCTTCACTTTCTGCCATAAGGATGGTGTCATCTGCATATCTGTGGGTTATTGATATTTCTCCTGGCAATCTTGATTCCAGCTTGTGCTTCTTCCAGCCCAGTGTTTCTCATGATGTACTCTGCATATAAGTTAAATAAGCAGGGTGACAATATACAGCCTTGACGTACTCCTTTTCCTATTTGGAACCAGTCTGTTGTTCCATGTCGAGTTCTAACTGTTGCTTCCTGACCTGCATATAGGTTTCTCAAGAGGCAGGTCANCCACTGTTTCCCCATCTATTTCCCATGAAGTGATGGGACCAGATGCCATGATCTTCATTTTCTGAATGTTGAGCTTTAAGTCAACTTTTTCACTCTCCTCTTCCACTTTCATCAAGAGGCCTTTAGTTCTTCTTCACTTTCTGCCATAAGGATGGTGTCATCTGCATATCTGTGGGTTATTGATATTTCTCCTGGCAATCTTGATTCCAGCTTGTGCTTCTTCCAGCCCAGTGTTTCTCATGATGTACTCTGCATATAAGTTAAATAAGCAGGGTGACAATATACAGCCTTGACGTACTCCTTTTCCTATTTGGAACCAGTCTGTTGTTCCATGTCGAGTTCTAACTGTTGCTTCCTGACCTGCATATAGGTTTCTCAAGAGGCAGGTCAGGTGGCCTGGTATTCCCATCTCTTTAAAATTTTCCTCAGATTATCGTGATCCACACAGTGAAAGGCTTTGGCATAGTCAATAAAGCAGAAACAGATGTTTTTCTGGAACTCTCTTGCTTTTTTGATGATCCAGTGGATGTTGGCAATTTGATCTCTAGTTCCTCTGCCTTTTGTAAAACCAGCTTGAACATCTGAAAGTTCATGGTTCACGTATTGCTGAAGCGTGGCTTGGAGAATTTTGAGCATTACTTTACTAGCATGTGAGATGTGTGCAATTGTGCAGTAGTTTGAGCATTCTTTTGCATTGCCTTTCTTTGGGATTGGAATGAAAACTGACCTTTTCCAGTCCTGTGGCCACTGCTGTTTTCCAAATCTGCTGACATATTGAGTGCAGCACTTTCACAGCATCATCTTTCAGGATTTGAAACAGCTCAGCTGGAATTCCATCACCTCCACTAGTTTTGTTCCTAGTGATGCTTCCTAAGGCCCACTTGACTTTGCATTCCAGGATGTCTGGCTCTAGGTGACTGTGAGTGATCACACCATTGTGATTATCTGGATCGTGAAGATCTTTTTTGTACAGTTCTTCTGTTTATTCTTGCCATCTCTTCTTAATATATTCTGCTTCTGTTAGGTCCATACTATTTCTCTCCTTTATTGAGTCTGTCTTCGCACAGAATATTCCCTTAGTATCTCTGCTTTTCTTGAAGCAATCTGTACTCTTTCTCATTCTATTGTTTTCCTCTATTTCTTTGCATTGAATCACTAAGGAAGGCTTTCTTGTCTCTCCTTGCTATTCTTTGGAACTCTGCATTCAAATGGGTACATCTTCCCTTTCCTCCTTTGGTTTTTGCCTCTCTTCTTTATACAGCTTTTTGTAAGGCCTCCTGAGGCAGCCATTTTTCTTTTTTGCATTTCTTTTTCTTGAGGATGGTCTTGATTCCTGTGTCCTGTACAATGTCATGAATGTCCATCCCTTGTTCATCAGGCACTCTGTCTATCAGATCTAGTCCCTTAAATCTATTTCTCATTTCTACTGTATAGTCATAAAGGATTTGATCTAGGAATACCTGAATGGTCTATGGTCACTTTCTTCAATTTAAGTCTGAATTTGGCAATAAGAAGTTCATGATCTGAGCCACAGTCAGCTCCTAGTCNTTGTTCATCAGGCACTCTGTCTATCAGATCTAGTCCCTTAAATCTATTTCTCATTTCTACTGTATAGTCATAAAGGATTTGATCTAGGAATACCTGAATGGTCTATGGTCACTTTCTTCAATTTAAGTCTGAATTTGGCAATAAGAAGTTCATGATCTGAGCCACAGTCAGCTCCTAGTCTTGTTTTGGCTGACTATATAGAGCTTCTCCATCTTTAGCTGCAAAGAATATAATCAATCTGATTTTGGTGTTGACCACCTGGTGATGTCCATGTATAGAGTCCTCTTGTGCTGTTGGAAGAAGGTGTTTGCTATTACCAGTGCATTCTCTTGGCAGAACTCTATTAGCCTTTGCCCTGATTCATTCTATACTCCAAGGCCAAATTTGCCTGTTACTCCAGGTATTTCTTGACTTCCTCCATCTGCATTCCAGACCCCTATAATGAAAAGGACATCTATTTGGGGTGTTAGTTCTAGAAGGTCTTGTAGGTCTTCATAGATCCTTTCAACTTCAGCTTCTTCAGCATTATGGGTCAGGGCATAGACTTGGATTACCATGATATTGAAAGTTTTGCCTTGAAAACAAACAGAGATCATTCTGTCATTTTTGAGATTGCATCCAAGTACTGCAGTTTGGACTCTTTTGTTGACTATGATGGCTACTCCATTTCTTCTAAGGGATTCTTGCTCACAGTAGTAGATACAGTGGTCATCTGAGTTAAATTCACCCATTCCAGTCCATCTTAGTTTGCTGATTCCTTGAATGTCAATATTCACTCTTGCCATCTCCTGTTTGACCCCTACCAATTTGCTTTGATTCTTGGACCTAACATTCAGGTACCTATGCAATATTGCTCTTTACAGCATCGGACCTTGCTTCTATCACCAGTCACATCCACAACTGGGTGTTGTTTTTTCCTTGGCTCCATCCCTTCATTCTTTCTGGAGTTATTTCTACACTGATCTCCAGTAGCATACTGGGCATCTACCGACCTGGGGAGTTCATCTTTCAGTGTCCTATCTTTTTGCCTTTTAATACTGTTCATGGGGTTCTCAAGGCAAGAATACTGAAGTGGTTTGCTATTTCCTTCTCCAGTGGGTGGTGATGATGGCAAATGATGATATGGCATTTCAAGTTACCATTTAATTAAACATTTATTCCATACAATATTTTTTGATTCAATGCCTTTCAGTTCTGTCGCTCAGTTGTGTTCAACTCTTTGTGACCCCATGAATTGCAGCATGCCAGGCCTCTCTGTCCATCACCATCTCCCAGAGTTCACTCAAACTCACATCCATCGAGTCGGTGATGCCATCCAGCCATCTCATCCTCTGTCGTCCCCTTCTCCTCCTGCCCCAATCCCTCCCAGCATCAGAGTCTTTTCCAATGAGTCAACACTTCGCATGAAGTGGTCAAAGTACTGGAGTTTCAGCTTTAGCATCATTCCTTCCAAACAACACCCAGGACTGATCTCTTTTAAAATGGACTGGTTGGATCTCCCTACAGTCCAAGGGACTCTCAAGAGTCTTCTCCAACAGCACAGTTCAAAAGCATCAGTTCTTCAGCTCTCAGCCTTCTTCACAGTCCAACTCTCACATCCATACATGACCACTGGAAAAACTCTAGCCTTGACTAGATGGACCTTTGTTGACAAAGTAATGTCTCTGCTTTTCAATATGCTATCTAGGTTGGTCACAACTTTCCTTCCAAGGTGTAAGTGTCTTTCAATTTCATGGCTGCAGTCACCATCTGCAGTGATTTTGGAGCCCAAAAAAATAAAGTCTGACACTGTTTCCCCATCTATTTCCCATGAAGTGATGAGACCAGATGCCATGATCTTCGTTTTCTGAATGTTGAACTTTAAGCCAACTTTTTCACTCTCCTCTTTCACTTTCATCAAGAGGCTTTTTAGTTCCTCTTCACTTTCTGCCATAAGGGTGGTGACATCTGCATATCTGAGATGATTGATCTTTCTCTTGGCAATCTTGATTCCAGCTTGTGCTTCTTCCAGCCCAGCGTTTCTCATGATGTATTCTGCATATAAGTTAAATAAGGAGGGTGACAATATACAGTCTTGACGTACTCCTTTTCCTATTTGGAACCAGTCTGTTGTTCCATGTCCAGTTCTAACTGTTGCTTCCTGACCTGCATATAGGTTTCTCAAGAGGCAGGTCAGGTGGTCTGGTATTATATCCACAGAACAACCCTACAGAGTACATATTATCTCATTTTCCAGATGAGAAAATTATGACTGATAGTGCTCAACTATCACATTACGGTGACATGTGTTTAATGGTGGCCTTGGGATCTTTATGATGTCAAAGGTCACTCTCTCAACCACCACACCAACTTGTCCATCATTCCAGTTAGGGTTGAATTCTGCAGGACTACACTCTAAAGGTTGTACTTCCATGAAATTCCAAGCAAATTTCATTCTAACCTTTTGCTTTGACAGATGTGCAGCTTTAAAAAGATGAGGTATAGTAAAATTTCACCTCTATGAGCTGCTGTTGGTTAAATGAGAGGTTGTGGCCCTTTTCAAGGTCTTCCAGAGTTCATATTCAGAAGTAATTTCTACCCTATCATAAATAAACTAACCTCCTTAACAATCCTGCTGGTTACGTGGTGAAGTAGAAAGGTTAGAGAGTTGTTCAGGTTTGGAGTATTATTTCTTCATGCACTGTACATAATAAATCTAATTTATGGAAGGCAGGCTTGGCAGCAGAAAATGCAGTGGTATATTTCTGTTGGCTGAACCACCATTTTTTTGTCAGAAAAGCAATTCTGAGATGTTTATTTTCCTGCACATTTATAAGGCTGTTTGGAAAACCCACCACTCAAAGATTGACCTTGCTGTTATTTAAATATTTCTGAGGCTCTAAATTTATAACCTCCATGACAATACTGGGCTTTGGTTCGAATGAAAATTAAGGATTCTTAATTCCTTAAATAAAAATGAATTTACCTATTTTAAATGATGGTAACTTGTACTGGTATGAAAAGAACTCACTTTTTACCTTATCTGGTAGTATTCTGATGGACTCATGACAAATCAGATCTTAAATATTTCTTGGTGAGAGTCAGTATAGCAAAGTAGAGTCAAAAGCAGCCCTCTAGAGTCAGACAGACGTGAGAAGAAATACAACCTAACTTCCTTCTAGCTCTGACTTTTGGCAAGTCATATAAAATGTTTTGTCTATCTCATGATTTATACTGGATTGGCCAAAAAGTTTGTTCAGGTTGATAGGGAAAAACCCTAACAAACCTTTTCGTCAACCCAATAAATGTATGATGTTACCTAGAACTCTTACAGACTTCCTGAGGTGCAAAATTAGTTTGTGCTCTTTCTATGGAACAGCTTCAACAGCAACACTGTAGCCACACAGAGAAGCTCCAAACCTGAGCTAAATAATGATTGACCTTTGAGAACTGTTTTGTAGATTAAAATAAATTTTTTAAATAAAGTATCTAGCACAAGATGTGGCCAAAAAATACATTCAATGATTATTAAGGCTCTCTTTTTTTTTTTTTTTTTGCCTGTGGTTAACTCAAGATATGTTTTAAATATTTTATTTCAAATCTTTTCTCTTTTGTAACAGGAAGCAATGAGAAATTACTTATTACATAGGGGAAAAAAATCACCAACAAAATTAATGAAAAAAAAAAGGCACAAAGAATTTACAGCTCAGTACATGAGCCTAAGATGAACTGAAACCCAAGTATGGAAAGAGAGGCAGGATCATCATTTTGACTGGTAACAAATTATTAATAACAATCATTATAACATGGGAGAGGTTAAGGGGAGATACTAAAATACTGACATCTCTGGATTCTGTATTTCATGCATCTTAGCAGGATAACTTCTAAGTAAAAAACAAATTACACACTTGAACTACAGAATTAGAGTTTAGCAGTCATGGTGGTAAATAGTTTTGTCTGAAACACTAAAATTACTTGCGTATCTTATGTTTAAGAGACTTGTCTGCTCATGTAGTTATTCTTTCAAAAGATATTTATTACTCTGTGCTAGGGTAATAGGGTATTATATATTTTTATATTCTTCCATAAATTTTAACATAGAACCTTAAGAACTCCAAGTAATCAATGAAGAAGAAAAATAGGAGAAAATGCAGAAGGAAGGACATTATTAATCTTAGATAGATGTAGATTTAATACCAAATAAAAAGATTATAAAGTTTCACAACACTTGAATCATTTATGTTTGGGTGAAAAGATTGGGTTTTTATTTGGGAGTTTAGTGAAATATTTTAAGCTAATAAAATATTCTGTTTAACATTCTGTGATAGTTTTAAAATGCCTCAGAAATCATTCTAGAACTTTGGCTGTAAAGTTTTTTCCTCCCAAATCATATTTTTGTTCAAAATGAAAATTAATATTAACCTAAGAAAATACTTAAGAAGGTAAAGACGTTTATCATAAACTTGATTTCATTACTTTCTGGGTTTCTTGTTTTTAAAAGCATTTCTATTCTCCTTCTTTAATATAACTTCTGTTGAAAATCCTTATAGAACAGGAAGTTATTCAGACTTTGTTAACAGTAGCAGCTCTACAATTTGGAAAATATTGTCACCATGTACAATCAGTAATAAGATTTGTTTTTAAGTGCAGGCTCTGTTACAATTAGCCTTTCTTCAAAATATGCTTTCCCGAATACTCACTGGGACTTCAGTTATCTTCAAATTAAAGCAAGGCCACATCACAGCCAAACTGTGAACTAAGTTAAATGAAAGTTCTGTGTGCTTCGATTTTACACTGCACACATCATGCATTCATTCACTGACTCAGCATTTCTTGAACAACTTCTGAGTGGCAATCACTGCAGAGGATTCAAACAAGACATAGTTCCTGAATATGAGGTTTTAGTCCAGCAGGAAATTCTGCATAGCTTTCTATGATAAATGCATGATGGATGAAAATGTATTATGGGAGCACAGATAATGCTTAAATAAGACTTGGTGCTCAATATCTTAACTGTGTTGAAGAAGGCTTTAACAATATAAAAGAGAAAAAAGGTATTTAAATTACAGGCAGAGAAAACACGCTTGTAAAAGCGTAGAAGAGTGGAATAACATGATGCCATCCAAGGTACAGAAAAAGTGATCTGTTTTGGAAAGAGAAGGAAGATGTTAGAAGAGAGCTAAAAGTCAGAAAATAGCAGGCCTTGTAGCCTCTTTCTTAGAGTTAACCAAGTGACACAATCAAGTTCAGGTTTTGGTATCATCATTCTGTGATGAGTGCAGAAGTAAACTTAACGGGCTCTGACCCTGTGACCCCATGGACTGTAGCCTGCCAGGCTCCTCTGTCCATGGGATTTTCCAGGCAATAGTACTGGAGTNTTAGAGTTAACCAAGTGACACAATCAAGTTCAGGTTTTGGTATCATCATTCTGTGATGAGTGCAGAAGTAAACTTAACGGGCTCTGACCCTGTGACCCCATGGACTGTAGCCTGCCAGGCTCCTCTGTCCATGGGATTTTCCAGGCAATAGTACTGGAGTGGATTGCCATTTCCTTCTCCAAGACTTAAAGGGCTAACCAGAGTCAAGTGTGCAGCTGTACATGTTGTACACTGCACACCCCCAGGGGGCGCTGCTCATGTAGACTGCACTCTGAATGGCTCTCCTTGAAGTTCTGTAAATTATTGTCTTCATGCCAGAAGAGAAACCGGTATCAATCCTCAGTTCATTTAGAAACCAGTATCAATCCTCAGTGTCAATTACCTGTCTTTCAACTCAAGTATCATCATTTCTTTGCCCTTACATAATCTCAAATATTCCTCTCACTATACTTCATGCATACAAATGACCAATATCAATAAAAAAATGTAAGCTTCCACAATCTATAGATGAACAGCGAAGGAACAGCAAAAAAAAATTAGCTCTAATTCTCAAATTTCAGGCAGGCATGAAACAAAAAAGGTTATTTTAGGCACTGAAATCCTCTCACCATTCATTTTAACTCCTTTAAGTCAGCAGTATAGAAATATGGGCACTCTTCATAACACATGGGAAATTTCCTAAAAGGAAGACTTCCTAGGTGCATCTAAAATTTGTCTAACAGAATCTCTCATAAACTTCTCACGTTATACTGAATGCATATTGCTAATCCTTGGGACAAAATGTTTTAAAATTGCTCCCCCAAGTGGAAGTGACCATTCTACTCTGTTCTATACAGTCCAGATCTGAGCTTAAAACTTAGGGCATGCCTAGATTTGGAAATTTCCATCAAATGAAGAGCATAATTATAGAATTATTTTCTGAGGCACACTAATTTATAAGACTGAGATTTTAGTATCTTGGACTATTCATCACTACTGAAACAAACAAAAACACCATATGAAGTTAGGCCATCTACTGTAATAGAAACTATTCTCTGTATAACAATCTCTGAACCAAACTTACATTCAGGAAAATCATTACCTTGTTTCTAAATCAATTTGAATTGCCTGAAAAATGTTTCTTGTATTCAATAAAAACCTTGCAAGCAGATATAGTGTGACTCCTAGAGGTTCCACTTAGTAGCTATGGGACGTTGAGAGGTCACGTCACGCTTCTGAGTTTCTTATCTTCATTTGAAAAGTGACACTATTTGGAGTTTTCCTCTCCTATCGCCTGGTTATTGCAGGGACAAAGGTATGCATTTCTTGCAGGTGTTATGTTCCAAGCATTGTGTTTTCATCACAATATGCAATGAGAGTTTTGTTAACTTTTGTTTTTTCTTAACTACCATTTAATAAGGTTTTTGTTCAGTCAAAAAAAAAAAAAACTTTCCTCACTTGTGCTCTATTTATCCAAATAGTATCTTTTAATTTTTTATTCTATTTTAACTTTTAATTTTGTATTGGGGTATAGCATATTAATAATATTGTGATAGTTACAGGTTAAGTAAACAGTGAAGGAACTCAGTCATACATATACTTGTATCCATTAATATACTATCATGTAAGAAACGAATCGTCAGTCTATGTTCAATACAGGATACAGGATGCTTGGGGCTGGTGCAATGGGATGACCCAGAGAGATGATATTGGTAGAGAGGTGGGAGGGGGTTCAGGACTGGGAATTCATGTACACCCGTGGCGATTCATGTCAGTGTATGGAAAAACCAATACAGTATTGTAAAGTAAAATATAAAAAATTTAAAAAAAAAGAAAGAAAAAGAAAACACAATTCCTTCTAGATCCAACACTTTTGCTGATTTGAGAAAACACTTATTTTCTCCCACATGGTTTCTAGATATTCTGAACTTCCTTCCATGTGAGTGCCTCAGTTTTCAACATCCCTATTGAAATTTGACATTCAGAACTGAATGCAACACTGCAGGTGTCATCTGGCCAGTACAGATTTTATTGAACTAATCCTTCTGCTCTGTCTGCCAAAACTACCATCAGTAATGAAGCCCAAGTTTACAGTTGCTGTTAGATAAGCATTATGATATTGGGCTTGAAGTCAACCCAATCTTTAAGCCTTTTGCTTCATTTGTTTATATGCAAATATGCAGGCACTTTCCATACTGGAATTTTATTAAAATTTATGGGTAAAACGTTTTGGAGCTTAATGAGAATACATTCTATACCCTCATCAAGTTATTCATACATTAGCTACATATCCCATTTTTTAATGCCAAAATGTAAATGTATTCTTTGGTCTATAGTAATCATTGAAAGAAATCTGAAAATTGAGTGTTGCTTTAGGATGTTTTACAATACTTATTTTAATTTTTGATTCTACTGTGATCAAATGTAGAAAAGATGAATACATTAAATTGACCAAAAAGTTTATTTGGGTATAAGACAGAAAAACTCAGTACAATCTGTTACCCTAAGTCCATATAAATGATTAAATAAACTTTAAAATAAAATTGTATAGGGTCCCTGCATGCAAGACAGCAAAAAAGATACAGATGTGTAGAGCGGACTTATGGACTCTGAGGGAGAAGGAGAGGGAGAGGGAGAGGGAGGGATGATTTGGGAGAATAGCATTGAAATATGTATACTATCATGTAAGAAATGAATTGCCAGTCTATGTTCAATGCAGGATGCAGGATGCTTGGGGCTGGTGTATGGGGATGATCTGGAGGGATGATGTGGGGTGGGAGGTGGGAGGGGGGTTCATGT
>SJYX01022967.1:203302-238494 GCA_006410675.1 Oreotragus oreotragus
CCTGTATGCAAGACAGCAAAAAAGATACAGATGTGTAGAGCGGACTTATGGACTCTGAGGGAGAAGGAGAGGGAGAGGGAGAGGGAGGGATGATTTGGGAGAATAGCATTGAAATATGTATACTATCATGTAAGAAATGAATTGCCAGTCTATGTTCAATGCAGGATGCAGGATGCTTGGGGCTGGTGTATGGGGATGATCTGGAGGGATGATGTGGGGTGGGAGGTGGGAGGGGGGTTCATGTTTGGGAGTTCGTGTAAAAAAATAAATAAATACAAAAAAAAAATAAAAAAAAATAAAATACAAAAAAAAATAAAGTACTTAAATTCTAACTTATATTAAATAGCAAAAAAATACTTACAATATATGGTTAAGTGAAAAACATGAGATGCAAGAATTCACATATATTATTCTTATATATTATTTAGAACCATGTTTTTAAAATATCTTTATAAGAAAAGCTAGCAAGAAATATATCATGAGTTACCAGTATATATTATAGTGATTTTTGGTTATTTTTTGGTTATTTCCATTACATTCACAAGTTTTCTACAATGTGTTTTCTAAAAATAAATAATGAAAATATTTCAAAGTTAAAAAAAAAAAAAAAAATTGTATAGGGTCGTCTCACTGCCCCAGCCCCAAGCATCCAGTATCATGCATTGAAGCTGGACTGGCGACTCGTTTCATATATATTATTATACATGTTTCCCAGAGGGATGGTACAGGGAGGGAGCGGGGAGGGGTGGTTCAGGATGGGGAACACGTGTATACATGTGGCAGATACATGTTGATATATGGCAAACCAATACAATATTGTAAAGTAATTAACCTCCAATTAAAATAAATAAATTTATATTAAAAAATTGTATGGGATATCTTCAACTTTTAAGCTGCTAAAATAACCATTAAATATTAATGGAAATGTATTGAAAGTAACACTTTTAGAATATACTGTGTCAACAGATAATAACATCAGTTTCCAATTCTATAGTTTTTGTACAGGAAGTTAATTTTAAAAAGTTAAACTGGTGACCCAATACAGTGATAATTTTAAGAAACTTAAGTCTGGTCAAGAAACTGAATCTATCTGGAATAGAATATTTAACATTAATAAAATTTCTTATATTATTTAATTAATATTTCCAAATATATAATTATTTTATTTTTAATACAGGGAATGCTTATGACTATACTTAGGTATTTATTAATATGTTAACATATTTTTAGATATATATTTAATTAAATAAGGTAGTAAAAAAAAAGAGCAGTGTTAGTTTCTCAGTCATGTCTGACTCTTTCCAGCCCCATGGAATTCTCTAGGCAAGAATACTGGAGTGGGTAGCCATTCCCTTCTCCAGGGGATTTTCCCAACCCAGGGATCAAATCTAGGTCTCCCACATTGCAGGCAGATTTCTTTACTGTCTGAGCCACCAGGAAGTCCAATACAGTGGTCAGATACCAGAAAATGATATTAAAATATATAATACTTGATTACATTTTTATCAATATACTCTGAAAACTAAAATGCATCTTACTTGTCTTCCTGAAAAACTAATCTTGCCATATTTCTTCCCATAGTCTTTAACTCTTTCTCATACCCTAATTCTTTCCATATTCTGTAAATTCCCACACAAATACTATGAAATAAATTTGTCTAAATATAAATCTAGTAATGAGAAAAAGTATATAAATGATGAAAAGGTATAATAAGAATATTTCTAAGAAATCATCTATCAATTAAAAATTTAGAATCGTGTCTGTGTGTGTGTATACATATGTAGTGTTCAAAGTCAAGGTGTCTCCTCCCTCCTCTCCCCCTTTTCCCTTTTTTTCTCATAACATGGACTTTTAAAGTGCAATAGTGATCATGTCTCAGGGAGCACAGAGATCTGAAATTTATACAAGGCCTTTAATAAAAACTTATGACACATGATCTGACCAGGCTTTTCACTATTTTTTGCCATTTTTTTGGCTTAAATCCCATGGAACAAACTGAACTTGGCATTACTATTTCTGTTCAAAAAGAAGAAAAATATATAATTTTACTATTTCTTATGTTTTGGTTTTGGCACTGTGGCTTTTGTTTATGGAAAAAGACAGGGGAGGAAAATGCATTATTTTAACTTCACATGATAAATATTCATACCAAACTGAAATTTCCTTAAAAAGTATTTGAGCTTTTTTTTCATTTCTTATTATTACAATACAGACTGTTACTAATCCAAAGCAGGATTGAAAAAAGAAATAATAATATCTTCTTTAGATAACATTATAGATTTAAATTCATGGGAATATGGTTTTTATACATTGTTCACTGTACTTTGCTGCATGCTTGAAATATTTTATAATATAAAAAGAAAGGCTTCAACTATTTGATATTTTGTAGAAAGAAATGGCAACCCACTTTGATATTTAATGCAACACAGCATCTCACATGTTTTAGTTATGCACATAATTAAATGATAAACTGTTCATTCTGGGAAAATTGTTCACTTCCTATATTGCATCAACCAATCAAAATTTTCATGATCATCAACATAAAATGGTAAAAAGAATTTCCGTTAAACACTGGGAAGTCAGAGGTATTACTTATATTCCTATTTTTCCTTCTTAGTATTTGGCAGAAATTCACTCTAGATAAAAATAGTTATTGTTTTAAAGTAGCTAATAATATCCATAAAGCACTTATCAAGAAGAAAACAAAATTGTCCTAGGATTAGATTTCATAAGCATACTTGGTACATTGGAATATTTTTATAAAAAGTCATATAAAGGCCTAAAAATGTAATAAACATGCATCATACTGTCACATTTTTTAAGAACCAGAGAACTGTCAAACTCCCAAATCATGATCAAAATCAAAGGACTTTTATGTATGTTTCTAACCTTCTCAACGTGGTTGCAAAGTCACGTTCTTATCTTGCTTTATGAAATGGTCTTTTCTCTATTTACTAATCCTGGTTCCCTTGGGTCTCTTTGTATCACATTTGATATACAACTTCTTTCCATTTCTCTGTGCGTACAATCCTTTGGAAACGAGAGCTTTTACATCTGTTTGCACTTCTTTATCTTTCTGACTGATCACATTGGTTTACTTTAGAAATTTCTACTCCATCTGTTGGTCTCAGCCACAATTGCCTTCTCTTTATTTTTTCCTTCCCCTACTTTTTTTCTAACTGCTTTTTAAAGTATGTATCACAGACACAGTATAAACAGCTTTCTGTAGTCTTACAGTTAAAACGACTTGAAAATAAAAGAACATCATTATAAAACTCTAAAATGGAAACAGTTGTAGAAATCCAAGTGTGAATTGTCACCAGAAGTATTTAACCATCAGGCCACAGAATTCAGCAAACAAACTATTTTGATTCAAATCTGATAACCTGCAGATTTCCAATAAGAATAAACTTGAACTTGTAACGCTTAGAGTTTTCCAGGAATTGGTCATTGCACAAAGCAGTACCACAAAAGCAAAAACAAAACAAAACAAAAATCAAAACAAAAAACAAACAAAAATACCCACAATGATCTGGAAAATCAAACATGACAAAAAATTTCATGCTTGTGACTTTTGAGATAATTGCAGTTCACGAACATCTCTCATGTTATTTCAAGACTTTGCTTTGTAACTATTAATACCAGTTCTAATGGGTGCATTTTATACAAAGTAATTTAAGGCTAATGAGGAAAGTTATGTAACCTGCATTCTCCAGTATAAAATTCTGTAAAAAAAAAAAAAACACGTATTTTTGATGACATGATAGACATTATAAATTCAGATGAGGAATGTTATTGAATAACCATTTAGTTTGTTCTTAGAATGAAAGGAAGGAAAAATTCCTATGCCATGACTAAGACTGTTATGTATAGAAATACACATTTTTACAAACAACTTGGATATGTGCTACTACTAAGAAATTAAGTGAAGACATTCATTTTCTTCAAGTTTCTATAAATTGCACCAAGAAGATACTGTAAAATCTGTACTTTTTATTTGTACACTAAAATACTAGATGTGCATATTCACCTTAAAAGATCAATTATTTCCCACAACTATTTCCTATTTCTGTTGCCTTAATTCACCCTTTCTAGTTAACTGACCTTCCAACTGTCATTTGACCTTCCTCACCTCATTCAACTTTACCTCCTGTTCTACCTGGTTTGCTCTAGGCAATATATACCAGTATTGGGTTTCTGTCTCCTATGAAAAATCTAATGATATTCAGTCTTTCTTCATTGGTTTTATGTAAAAAGTAAAATAAAAATTTAAAAATCTTCCCCTTAAACTTTCCTTTTAGAGTATGTTTTCATAATCAATAAAGAGCAAAATCATAGTCTATGTCAGAGATTGCATAAAATTCCCCATCATGAAATAAAATGATTTCCCTTTGTGAGGTACTACAATTCAAAGATAAAATGGACAATTTTCAAATCTCCATATCTTTCTTCCAGTAGTGTAGCAAATGGAAGGAAAAACTCGAGAGATCCAAGATTAGTTTCTAAAATGTCTATATTTAGTTTGGATGAGCTCATGTGCAAAAATGCATGTATTAATTAATGAATTTTCTAAATGTTTACACCAAGATATCTAAAAAATTCACTATATAACAACAGCTGAAAACACTGTGGCTTACAGTGTTAGGTACTATTTAATCTCTTTCAAAGTTTGCTTTCATAATTCAGTAAATTTGTTTGTTGATTAAGCTGTTCACAGCTCCAGCAGATAAATAGCTCTCATCTACAGTTGCTTACTTCATTTGCTTTGTTTCATGTAATGTACCAGAAGTTCCTGATTTGGCAAAAACAAGCATAAGGCAGTGCAAAGTGACATGTGAATGATGTTCACAGTCCTCAAGATAAGAGGGTCGTTCGATAAGCATTAAACAACATGTCCACTGATCTACAAACATGGGAGGAAAAAGCATAAATGCCAGTGGCAATTTTCCCTTTTATTTCTTTTGACTTGTTTGATTCCTGTTCTTTGAGGTCCATTGAGAGAGACCAGGGCTTTAATAAAGAGTGACCTATTCAAGGTAATCCATCTGTTGAGCAGAAACATATGCTCTGCACAACCCACTGCCTAGATAGAGTCATGCCCTCCCAGACTGCTCCACTGACACTTGAATGCTTAAGTGGAAAGAAGGCATTTTTCCTCCTAATTTTCCAGGACATGATTCTACTATGGGTAATACCTCACTATGAAATGACTATGATCTTTAAAATTAATGTTTAGTAGACTTAAATATGGAACCTGGGAAGTTTAGGGTTAGTAGATGTAAGCTTTTATACACAGAATGGATAAACATCAAATGCTACTGTAGCACAGAGAACTATATTTAATATCCTATGATAAATCATAATGGAAGAGAACATAACAAAGATATATATATATGTATGTATGTATGTATAACTGAATCACTTTGCCATATAGCAGTAATTAACACAACACTGTACATCAACTCCAATTAAAGAAAAAGAAGCTGGAAAGCTTGAAAGCATATATAATTAAGAAGCATCTTTTCATTTTTCTATAAGACATGTTGAAACTAATCAGTAAATATCTATTTACTAATATTCTCTTCCATATACATGGCAAAGAGATTATGCCATAAACTTAACAGTTCTGAATCAGAAGTAATTTTGCCTCCTAAGAACACCCGATAATGCCTGGAAGCATTTTTCCTTGTTTCAGTTGGAGGGTAGGGGGTTTGCCACCACTGGGTTTGGTTGTTAAAGAGAAACACCACTTTCCCTTCTCTAAACAAAAATGGCTCCACATCCTTTTGACAAAGAGGGTATTGTGGACATTTCCAAAAATATCCTAAGCAGGACAGATTTTTTAAGACTGTCATAAAGTTTCTCAATGCTACTTAAAGACATAACACTAAATAACTAGATAAAAGCAATTTCACAGAATGAGGGTTGAGGTAAAATTATCCAACAGTTTACACTATCCAACAGTGGGTAAAATTTTTTAAATTAATTTAGTTTAATTGGAGGCTGCTGCTGCTGCTAAGTCACTTCAGTCATGTCCGACTCTGTGCGGCCCCATAGATGGTAGCCCACCAGGCTCCCCAGTCCCTGGGATTCTCCAGGCAAGAACACTGGAGTGGGTTGCCATTTCCTNGGTAAAATTTTTTAAATTAATTTAGTTTAATTGGAGGCTGCTGCTGCTGCTAAGTCACTTCAGTCATGTCCGACTCTGTGCGGCCCCATAGATGGTAGCCCACCAGGCTCCCCAGTCCCTGGGATTCTCCAGGCAAGAACACTGGAGTGGGTTGCCATTTCCTTCTCCAAGCATGAAAGTGAAAAGTGAAAGTCAAGTTGCTCAGTCGTGTCCGACTCTTAGCTAATTACTTTATAATACTGTGGGGGGTTTTGCCATACATTGACATGAATTCAGCCACGGGTGCACGTGTATTTCCACATCCTGAACCCCCTTCCACCTTACTCCCCACCCCATCCATCTGGGTTGTCCCAGAGCATCAGCTGTGAGTGCCCTGCTTCGTTCATCAAACTTGGACTGGTCATCTATTTTACATATGGTAATATACATGCTTCAGTGCTATTCTCTCAAATCGTCCCACCCTTGCCTTCTCTCACATAGTCCAAACAAAAGCCTGTTCTTTACATCTGGGTCTCTTTCACTGTCTTGCATATACGGTCATCATTACCGTCTTTCTAAATCCCATATATATGTGTTAATATAATCTACTGGTATAAAACTTAAAATATCTAGAGGAGGATTTAATGGATATGTGTGAAAAACTCATCTTTATCTCATATAATATACCAGAAAGTTTTGATTTAACAAAAACAAGCATAAGGCAATGCATATGACATGCAGATGATGTGCAGTCTTCAAGATACAAGGGTCATTCAACAAATACTAAACAAGCAGGTCCTCCCCTGCCACTCATGGGCACGATGACAAGGCCAGTCCTAACATGCATAGGGCCCAGACAAATATTTGGCGTGTGTGGCTCAGAGGTTAAGGCATCTGCCTGCAATGTGGGAGACCTGGGTTCGATCCCTGGGTCGGGAAGATCCCCTGGAGAAGGAAATGGCAACCCACTCCAGNCTCATGGGCACGATGACAAGGCCAGTCCTAACATGCATAGGGCCCAGACAAATATTTGGCGTGTGTGGCTCAGAGGTTAAGGCATCTGCCTGCAATGTGGGAGACCTGGGTTCGATCCCTGGGTCGGGAAGATCCCCTGGAGAAGGAAATGGCAACCCACTCCAGGATTCTTTACTGGAGAATCCAATGGATGGAGGAGCCTGGTGGGCTACAGTCCACGGGGTCGCAAAGAGCCAGACACGACTGAGTGATTTCACTTCACTTCACTTCACCTCTGTCTATATAAACAAAATTCAAATGAATTTCACAACACAACAATAAAAGCAAAAACTTTTCTTGGAGGGTAACCAAAAAATAAAATTATTATTGGAACAATTTCTAAACCAGTGGCAATAGTTATTAGATTAATAAATGGAAAAGTGAAAAAAAGGAGAAGGAAATGCAAATTAAAAAAACACTATGTTTGGAAAAAAAAAAAAACTAACATGGGCAGCCAGCTTCATCGAGGGCATGAATTATCCTTGGTAACACATCAGGCATTTGGGTGATGTAATAATGAACTCCCACGCTGCTCATACTAATCTCCTAGAATAAATTATAGGGAAATCTGGAAGGCAGTCTTTCTAAAATGTGTTATATGGAATTAATAGTAATAAATTTATATAATATTATTCCAGGTATGCCTAGAAGGCATTTAAATTACTCTTTATACTCTCCTACTAAAAAAATGATTTAACTGAGAAAGAAATTAGATTCACTAAGATGCAAATACTTATGTTCACCATCTTTAGTAGCTATTATTAACAGATCCATTCTTCTGAATACCCAAGTAAACAAGACACTGAATGATAATAACTTTCAATCAAAATTCATCCTTGAGATTTAAAATACTCCTGCTGCTGCTGCTGCTAAGTCAAGTCAGTCGTATCTGACTCTGTGTGACCTCATAGATAGCAGCCCATCAGGCTCCCATCCCTGGGATTCTCCAGGCAAGAACACTGGAGTGGGTTGCCATTTCTTTTTCTGATGCATGAAAGTGAAAAGTGAAAGTGAAGTCGTTCAGTCATGTCCGACTCTTCTCAACCCCATGGACTGCAGCCCACCAGGCTCCTCCGTCCATGGGATTTTCCAGGCAAGAGTACTGGAGTGGGTCGCCAGTNGGTTGCCATTTCTTTTTCTGATGCATGAAAGTGAAAAGTGAAAGTGAAGTCGTTCAGTCATGTCCGACTCTTCTCAACCCCATGGACTGCAGCCCACCAGGCTCCTCCGTCCATGGGATTTTCCAGGCAAGAGTACTGGAGTGGGTCGCCAGTGCTTTCTCCAAAAATACTCCTACAAGTTTCTTATTTTAGAAGCTTTATAGTTTGGAGCTTCTAGTATGTGATAGATAATTAAAGTCATGCTACCAAAGATGATACAGATAATTTTTAATTTTTTAAAAAATTGATATCAATTTATAGAAACTAAAAAAATTTAGAAAAAAGAGTTCACTCATTTCTCACACTTTCCATTCTTTGCAGTCATCGGTCTGTCCCTTGTATCTATGAGTTTTTTTTTGTAATTCCTCATATAAGAGAGCTCCTATGGTATTTGTTATGTTTGACTTATTTCACTTAGTTTAGTGCCTTCAAGGTCCATTCATGTTGTCACAAATAACAAGATTTCATTCTTTTTTATGACTGAGTAATGTTCCATTGTGTGTATATACCACATCTTTATCCATTCATCCACTAAAAGACACTTCCTGGCTATGGAAAATAATGCTGCAGTGAACATGGGGGTGCATATATCTTTTTCAATAAATGTTTTCATTTTCTTTGAATAAACACCTAGAAGTGGAATTTGGTGGTTATATTTTTAATTTGTGGAAAACCCATTGTCTTCCCATAGTAGTGGCACTCATTTACATTTCCATCAACAGTGTACAAAGGTTTTTTTTACTCTATATCTTGCCAGCATTTGCTTGTTGTCTTTTTTTGATACGTAATTCTAACAGGTGATAATTCAGTGTGGTTTTGATTTACATTTCCCTGAGGATTAGTGATGTTGAGCATCTTTTCATGTACCTATTGGGCATCTGTATACCTTCTTTGGAAAAAATGACGATCCAAATATTCTACACATTCTAAAATCAAATTGTTTTTGTCTTGCTATTGTGTTGTATAAGCTCTTTATATATTTTGGGTATTAGCCATTTATTAGACACATGATTTATAAATATTTTCTCCTATTCAGTAGGCTGCCTTTTCATTTTGTTTATGATTTCTTTTGCTGTGAGGAAGATTTTTAGCTTGATATAGTACTGCTTGTTTATTTCTGCTTTTATTGCTTTTGCTTTGGGTGTTAAAAAAAAATCATTACCACAATCTAAATCAAGGAGGTTGCCACTTATCTTCTAGAGTTTCATGGCTTCTGGTCTTATCCTGAAGTCTTTAATCCATTTTGAATCAATGTGTGTGTGTTGTGTAAGAGAGTGGTCCAGTTTTATTTGTTTGTGTGTGGTTCTTCAATTTTCTCAGCACCGTTTATTAAGGAGACTGTCCTATCATCTTTGTATATTCTTGGCTACTTTCTCATAAATATATGTGAGGGTTTATTTCTGGGCTTTCTACTCTGTTCCACTGATTTGTGTGTCTGTTTTAATGTAATACAGTGTTTTGATTACTGTGCCTGCTAAGTCACTTCAATAGTGTCTGACTCTTTGCGACCCCATGAACTGTAGTCTGCTAGGCTCCTCTGTCCCTGGGATTCTCCAGGCAGGAATCCTGGAGAGGGTTGCCATGCCCTCCTCCAGGGAATCATGGAATCTGTGTCTCATATGGCTCTGCGCTGCAGGCAGATTCCTTACCTCTGAGCCACCAGAGAAGCCCTTTGATTACTACATCTTTGCAATATAGTTTGAAATAAGGGAGTGTGATATACTAAGCTTTATTCTTCTTCCTCAAGATTGCTTGGCTATTTGAAATATTTTAGTTACATACAAATTTTAGGAATGTCTATTATATTCTCTGAAAAATACCACTGGAATTTTGATAGGGATTGCATCGAATACAGGAGAAGGCAATGGCACCCCACTCCAGTACTCTTGCCTGGAAAATCCCATGGACGGAGGAGCCTGNTTTAGTTACATACAAATTTTAGGAATGTCTATTATATTCTCTGAAAAATACCACTGGAATTTTGATAGGGATTGCATCGAATACAGGAGAAGGCAATGGCACCCCACTCCAGTACTCTTGCCTGGAAAATCCCATGGACGGAGGAGCCTGGTAGGCTGCAGTCCATGGGGTTGCTACGAGTCGGATGCGACTGAGCGACTTCACTTTCACTTTTCACTTTCATGCATTGGAGAAGGAAATGGCAACCCACTCCAGTGTTCTTGCCTGGAGAATCTCAGGGACGGGGGAGCCTGACGGGCTGCTGTCTATGGGGTCTCACAAAGTTGGACATGACTGAAGTGACTTAGCAGCATTGAATACGTAGATTGATTTGGATATTATGGACATTTTAACAATACTAATTATTCTAATTTATGAGCACAGAATATCTTTCCATTTTTTGTGTCTTCAATCGCTTTCATTAATATCTTGTAATTATCTATACAGTTCTTTCACCTCCTTGGTTAAATTTATTTTAGATATTTTGTTATTTTTGATGCATTGTCAGTGGAACTGCTTTCTTTATTTTTATTTCTGATACTTTGTTATTATTGTAAAGAAACACAAGAATTTTTGGTATTCATTTTATATTTTGAGACATCAATGAATTTGTTAGTCCTAACAGCTTTTTGATGAGGTCTTTAGGGCTTTCTGGTTGATTCCCTGGTGGCTCAGATAGTAAAGTGTCTGCCTGCAATGTGGGAGATCCGGGTTCGATCCCTGGGTCGGGAAGATCCCCTGGAGAAGGAAACGGCAACTCACTCCAGTACTCTTGCCTAGAAAATCCCATGGATGGAGGAGCCTGGTGGGCTATAGTCCATGGGGTAGCAAAGAGTCGGACATGACTGAGCAACTTCACTTCACTTCACTTTTGGCTTTTCTAGATCTGATATCATGTCATCTGTATATAGTAACAATTTTACTTCTCCTTTCCAATTTGGATGCCTTTTATTTATTTTCTTGCTTAATTGCTCTGGCTAGGACTTTCCATACTATGTTGAATAAAAGAGGAGAGAGTGGGAATCCTTGTCATGTTCCTGTTCTTAGAGGAAAAGCTGTTGCAGTGAAATGTCAGCTCTGAGTTTGTCACATAAGGCCTTTAGGATATTGAGGCATGTTACCCCTATAACGACACTATTCAGAGGTGTTTTTTTTCCTTATACCTCATAAACGGATGTTGAATTTTGGCAATTGCTTTTCTGCATTTATTGAGATGATCATAAGAATCTTTTTCTCTATTCTGTTAATGTGGTATGTCACTCTGACTGATCTGCAGATGTTGAACTATCCTTGCTTCCCTGGAATAAATTCTACTTGATCATGGTGTATGATCATTTTAATGTACTGTTGAATTCAGTTTACTAATATTTTGTTGAGTACTGTCGCACCTGTGTTTACAAGGGCAATGACTTACATTTCCTTTTCTGATTTTGGTATCAACATAATGCCGGCATCATAAAATGAGTTCAGAAGTATTCCCGCCTTTTCCATTCTTTGGAAGACTTTGAAAAGGATTGGCAGAAATTGGTGCTGATGTTTAGTAGAATTCACCAGTGAAACCTTCTGGCCTTGGTTTTTCTTTGTTGGAAGGTTTTAAATTATTGGCCTGTTCATATTTTCTGTTTCTTCATGGTTCAGTCTTTGTATGCTGTATGCTCCTAGGAAATCATCCGTTACTTCTAAGTTGCTCAGCTTGTTGGCATATAATTAATTATTCATAGAGGTAGGCATTTATTTTCAGGAACTGCTTTCTTAGAACTGCTTTTGCTATTGGGTTGGCCAAAAAAACTCATTTGGGTTTTACTATATGATGTTACAGAAAACCTGAATAAACTTTTTGGCCAACCTAATATATCCCATAAATTGTAGTGTATTAGATTTCCATTTCTTTTTGAAGCATAATAAAAGTCTATTGCTACCTATTACCTTTTTCCCCACCAGAATATTCAGCTATTTTCTTGTGTTGTACATACTATAATTCAATCACTTAGAAAGACAAACCAGAATTTCATGTCTAAAAATATACCTCAATTGTTTGAAGATTAAATGTATCACACATAAGTTGTGTCTTCAAAATGTGGTCTTAAGTGTAATTGATAAAGCTTGGTTGCTAGTATATATATTATTAGTGTGTATATACTACACACAGACATACACACACACTAAATGACTACAGAATCTGTTTGTCTCTACTGATAGTTTAAGGTATCAATAATGCACTAAATGATGAAAGAACCTGCTAGTCTCTAACTATTGATAAATACAGGCCTACTGGTTCCTAGTATGTTAAAATGTTCCTAGTACATTCTCAGTACATTAAAATTCCTAGTAAAATTCACAAATCAAAGTGATCTTTTCCCACAAAGACTCTTAGCTAAGTAACAAGGAAGCTATTGGTTCCTTCAATGCCCTCTTACCTCTTGTAAGCTTTTCAAAGGAGAACAATTTTCTATTATCTCTCTTAACTTTCCACCGAAAAGCTTTTCTTCAATAATTTATAGCAAAGAGAAAACAAAACAAGAAAAACACTTAATTGACTTCTGAGAATTTTATCCTCTGACTTCATTTGGTATTACTGGGAATGCTGCCAGAAAAAGAGTTCTGCCTGCTGCTGAAGTTTATATGTCATTTAGCATCTTCCCTAATTTGGATGATCTAGTATTTGAGAGCTTATACTAAAAGGAAAAAAAAAAAAGGAAGAAGAAACCATCAGCCTGAATGTGTGAGTGAGCTGACAAATTATGTCACAGAATTATTGAGAATAAATAAATAAATGTTAATTAAATTCTTGCTGAGTTTGAAGAGTCATATACGATTAAGGGCTGAATTTAACTTGAAGTAAGATATTCACTGTTCTATAGGAATTTGCATGGGGATGATACGGAGGGATGATGTGGGGTGGGAGGTGGGAGGGGGGTTCATGTTTGGGAGTTCATGTACACCCGTGGTGGATTCATGTCAATGTATGCCAAAACCAATACAGTACTGTAAAGTAAAACAAAGTAAAAATAAAAATTAAAAAATTTAAAAATAAAAAAAAAATAAAATAAATAAAAACATTAGCTTGTGAGAAAAAAAGATACACTTTATTATTTGTGATAATACATATATAATTTTGAAAGATGACATCAAATTTGAGGAAAATTTCTGTCTAGAAAGCACATAGGACGAAAGTCAGAAGTTTAACTTTATCCTGGTCATGATGAATGTTCTCAATACGAGCTGATAATTTTTTTTCCTCCTAGCTAATACCGACTTTAGATAAAACTATATACTTCCTTCCTGAAGGCCAAAATTGTTTAGTTTGTTTTTGACTTCTTGAAGGTTAAAAACAGTACAAGACATATATTGGTGTTTTTACATGAAAAATACCAATATATGTCTTGCAGGCTGCCCCTCACATGTGTGACAGCCCACTGCTATCTACCAGGTATTTATTGATGCTCACACATCAAGTCAGTCCCCATTTTTGGAAATCTAAAACAAATGTACTTCATATATTTTCTGCCATTCAAGGTTTTCTACTGTAATATCCCCAAGTTTATATACTCTTTCTCTACCAAGAAAACTGAAGTCATCAGGCTCACATTATTTCCCTGGTGGCTCAGTGGTAAAAGAAAGTGAAAGTTGCTCAGTCACATCTGAATCTTTGTGACACCATGGACTGTAGCTTACTAAGCTTCTCTGTCCATGGAATTCTCCAGGCAAGAGTACTGGAGTGGGTAGCCATTTCCTTCTCCAGGGAATCTTCCCAAACCAGGGGTTGAACCCAGGTCTCCCACACTGCAGGCAGTTTCTTTATTAGCTGAGCCACCAGGGAAGCCCCAGGGGTAAAAGAAACTGCATGCAATTCAGGAGACATGAGTTTGATCCCTGGGTCAGAAGGTTCCCTAGAGAAGGAATTGGCAACCCACTCCAGTCTTCTTGCCTGGGAAACTCCATGCACAGAGGAACCTGGTGGGCTACAGTCCCCGATGTTGCAAGAGTTAGACATGACTTAGTGACTAAACAACATTTCATTTTTGTACTACCTGTCCCCATTTATTGTCTCCTGTTCTGGTATAAGTCTCTCTACTTTCTTTCCAAAGCTTCTTTAGCGCTTATTGGTGGATCTGTCTAATAATTTGTTTAAGAACATGGTCAGTTTTTCTGAACCAGAGAAAAATGGAAGAGTTCAGGGTAGGGACTGGTGGAGTGTAAGAAAAACACATAAATGGGTGTCAAAGGACTACTTAGAGAGAAAGTGCATTCCCTGCCCTGAACTACACTTTTTCTCAGTCCTTAGATAGGTCACTATTGAGAACTTCCAGTGTTTTTTTCCTCTACATGGATTCTCTTTGCCATTAACAGTTATTAAGACACATATCTCACCTTGGCACAAAAAAAATTTCCTCACTTCTATTGCTATATCTTTTTTTTACTGAAGTATAGCTGATTTACAATGTTGTATTAATCTCTGCTCTACAGCAAAGTGATTCAGTTATACACACATACATTCTTTTTATATTCTTTACCATTATGGTTAATCACAGGATATTGAATGGTCCATGGGGTCTCAAGAGTGTTACATGACTTAGCAACTAAACCATCACCATTTTTTTTTATATTCTTTATCATTATGGTTAATCAAAGGATATTGAATATAGTTCACTGCCATACACTGCGACCTTGTCATTTTTCACTTCTTTCTTAATTCTACTTTTCTTTTAAAACTAAACTCCTCCAAGAGACTTTTCCAGTATCTCACACCAAAAAATGAAAGTTAAGTGAATGTGTTAGTCATTCAGTCATGTCTGATTCTTTGCAACTCCATGGACTGTACGTAGTCTGCTAGGGTCCTCTGTCCATAGAATTCTCCAGGAAAGAATACTGGAGTGGGCAGCCATTCCCTTCTCCAAGGGACCTTCCTGACCCAGGGATCCAACCTAGATCTCTTGCATTGCAGGCAGATTCTTTACCAACTGAGCCACCAGGAAAGCCCCACCTCACACTAATTCTCTTCTTAATTTCTGTATTCTGCTTTCCACCACTGCTTGACTGAAAGTACATTCTCAGAGCCCACTACTGCCCTGCTCATCACTGCATTCAATAGCATGTCCCATGCTTTTTTTTTTTTTTAATTTTCTTGAACCTGTGTTTGCGGCCTCAGCCCTCTTTAGAGTGTAGCTTGTCAGCATGCTCACTACTTTCAATTCTGCATTAGTTCTCCTTCCTTTGAGAACTCCACTGAGCCTGTGTGTATGTTTTAACTCCCTCCCCAGGCTCCTCTCAGCCTGTATGCTGAGCCTCCCTCAAGAATCAGCCGTTCTTCTGTTTTCTCTTTTCATGTTCTTCGGGGATCGATTGCCTGATGTAACTCTATTATCATATATATGTCTGGTACTCTTTAGTTGACATCTTCTGTTCTCATCTGGCTGTGGTGGTGGTTCAATCACTAAGACATATCCAACTCTTGTGACCCCATGGACTGGAGCTCTCCAAGCTCCTCTGTCCATGGAATTTCCAAGGCAAGAATACTGGAGTGGGTTGCCATTTCCTTCTCCCAGGCATCTTCCTGACCCAGGATCAAACCTGTGTCTCCTGCATTGTAGATGGACTTCTGCATTGCAGGCAAATGTTTTACTGCCGAGCCACCAGTGAAGCTCTTTCATCTGACGACAGAGCCCAGAACAGCATCTCAAGTATCCATCTGAAATTCCCTTTTGGGATTGTCATCTTCACTTCTCACTCAACATTGTGAACACTAACCTCATTATTTTCCCTGTGAACAGGCCTGGGTTACTGGCACTCATCTGTGAAGTACAGGATTTCAAACTCCTGACCCTCCTTACCTCTTCCTCATCTAATCAATAAAAAATGACATTCTCTGGATCATTCCTTCACAGGGGTTCCTGCAACGGTCCCTAGCCAGTCAGGTTTTATAAAGCAGTTATAAAGAAAGTTCACACATATCCAAACAACCCCACACTTTGCCAGTTCAGACTTTTTCCTCAGGCTTTTTCCTTTTCTTCTTTACACTTCTAAAATCTTGTAACACAATCTTGAAGGCTCACCTCAGACACCATTTTTCCCACTTCTACTAAGCATAAATCAACAATCTGTCCCACCTAAACTCTTATCATACTTTGTTTATATAATTAATTTTACATCTACCACTCTGCCTTATAGGCACATTATCTACTCAAGTATTGCTCTATTTCCAGCTATACCTTGTAAGCTCTCAGAACACAATAAACTTGTCACTCGGTTTTCTCTCAGACTGAGACCTACCACAGTGCTGTCCACACAGTAAGTGGTCAAAAACCTGTCTTCAATTAAACTAAATCTTTTCCTAAAGAGATGGTATTTGAATGAGGCCTTGTGGTATTTTGAAATACTTAGAGGTCTGTATTCAAATGCAGTCAGCAGTTCCCTTCAAATGGCTGAAAGGCTTTAGACATATTGTTCAAGGAAGTAATAGCAGGATAAGAAGAGATCAATGATCTAAAACATAAATACAGTATCTTTTCTCCCCTCTCTGGTGGGGAATTAGAATTAGAGGTTTTACTCTGTGCTTCATTTACCTAGAATATCCATAAACTATACTGTTGTAATTGGTATCTTTTTAATGTTTGGGTGTGTGTTCTTGCTTTTTAAAACACTTATTTGCTTTTTAATTGGAGTATAATTGCTTTACAATGCTGTGTAGATTTTTGCCGTACAACAATCTGAATCAGGTATATGTATACGTACTGTTTTTGCTTTTGACATTGAGAATTTTTATCTGAGTTGAGAATCAAGGTGAGATAAAGGTATACTCTATTGTCGTTTAGTTGCTAAATGATGTCTGACTGTTTGTGACCCCATGGACTGTAGCCCGCCAGGCTCCTCTGTCCATGGACTATCTCAGGCAAGAATACTGGAATGGGTTGCCATTTTCTCCTCCAGGGGATTTTCCTGAGCCAGGGGATCAAACTCATGTCTCTTGTGTCTCCTGCATTGACAGATGGATTCTCTACCACTGTGCTACCTGGGAAGCTCCCTTATCCCAGAAACCTGGAGTTTCTTGCTGGTGCTCATCTTTACCTTTGATAGATCTAGAATTACAAATAATTTATCATGCATTCATTACCAATCTGGCAGCAAATTCTGATTTAAAATAGTAAATGTGTACAGAGGGTGAGTTGTTGGAGAAAATAGAAAGAGAGAAGTAACAGTAAGATAAAGTGAGGCATAAATTCTTTTGGATAATGCTCATTTAATTGGACTGATTTATATTATCTACTCATCACATTGACATCAGACAAAAATGAAACCACAGCTATTAAACTTGCCACTAAAAACAACTGACTGACTTGGTTGTACTTTCTCAGTAACCTAAATTAAGCTGTTATCCATGAAAACTTAATGACAGCACAGGTCATGTCAACTTGGTAAAACCCTGGGAAGAGTTTCATATTTCAAAATGATTTTTCATATGCAGTACTGCACATCCAATTCTCTTTCTCTTAACCATATTTTTAGTGTTATCTTTTATTTGGCATGTTTACAGTCAGGTAAGTGCAGGCAACTAAGAGAAAACTGATTTTTCTATTTCTTCAGAAAATACCCTAGGAGGAAAGATAATTTTCTCAGTGTAAAATTCAGGCTTTATTCTGTCAGGCAAAGTAATTATGAAAGCAAAACAAATCCACATTGTCTAATTAGGTCATTAAAAAGCATAAATGCGTCATGGAAGATTTCTCCTTGCCTAAGACATAAAGTAAGACAATGAGAACAGTCTGCTAATATAGAAAGGTTTATAATTTGTTTCTTTTCCTAAATAATAGGTCCTTTCATCTTTCTATTTCCCTAAGATGAAGACAGTTCATTTAGAGACAAAATCTGTAATTAGTTCAGGGTTCAATGTGATTATATTTCAAAATATTTAACTAAAACCAGGAAGATAGAGACAAGAAGAAATACATAGAAAAATTATCAAAGGAAGTGAATAAAATCAAGAGAGTAGGTTGCTGATCAAAATAAATTCTGTAGAAACAGATGAATATAAAATCTCTATTGAGAGGAACAGGAACACAACAAATCTGGGATACTAGAAAGCTCTTCAGAGGAATATACTGATATCTGCCCTTGGGATCTGAAACCAGACTTTAATTACAGCTAAGTAAAATAAAAACAAATGACATGACTGCTGTACCTCTTGTCTGCCCTTATTTCTTGAGTTTTAGAAAAGTCATGGCTCCACGTGTTAAGCAACAAAATGCAAAAAAGGAAAAGAAACTTACCTGTGATCCTCGTGACCCTCGTTTGTGGTCCCATTCTGAATGCCCCATGAGCTGTAAGACAATAATGACAGTAAATTAAATGATATCTATTTTATATGTCAACAATTTATAGTCTTTCTTTTATAGAATAATAGACTTTTGAAACCTATGTTTTAACAGTAAGGTATTAAATAGCTTTAGCCTGCCAAACTCTTCTGTCCACAGGATTCCCCAGATAAGAGTCCTAGAGTGGGTTGCCATGCCCTTCTCCAGGGAATCTTCCCAACCCAGGGATCAAATCTGCTTCTCTTATGACTCCTACACTGGTGAAGGTGAAGGTGAAGTTGCTCAGTCATGTCCGACTCTTTGCGACCCCATGGACTGTAGCATACTAGGCTTCTCTGTCCTTGGGATTCTCCAGGCAAGAATACTGGAGTGGGTTACCATTTCCTTCTCCAGGGGATCTTCCCAACCCAGGGATTGAACCCGGGTTTCCCACATTGGAGGCAGACGCTTTAACCTCTGAGCCACCAGGGAGGTAGGAGGGTTCTTTACCACTACTGTCCTCTTGAAAGCCCCAGAGGTAAAGACAATATAGTAATGACAGTAAATTCAATTCAGTTCAGTTACAGTCATGTCTGACTTAGTGACGTCATAGATTGCAGCAGACCAGGTTTCCGTATTCATCACCAACTCCCGGAGCTTACTCAAACTCACGTCCATCGAATCAGTGATGCCATTCAACCATCTTATCCTCTGTCATCTCCTTCTCTGTCTGCCTTCAATCTTTTCCAGCATCAGGGTCTTTTCAAATGAGTCAGTTCTTCGCATCAGGTGACCAAACTATTGGAATTTCAGCTTCAGCATCAGTTCTTCCAATGAATATTCAGGATTGATTTCCTTTAAGATGGACTGGCTTGCTCTCCTTGCACTCCAAGGGACTCTCAAGAGTCTTCTTCAACATCACAGTTCAAAAGCATCAATTCTTTGGAACTCAGCTTTCTTTATAGTCCAACCCTCACATCCATACATGATTATTGGAAAAACCATAACTTTGACTAGATGGACCCTTATTGGCAAAGTAATGTCTCTGCTTTTTAATATGTTGGCTAGGTTGTTTATAATTTTTCTTCTAAGAGCAATCGTCTTTTAATTTCATGGCTGCAGACACCATCTGCAGTGATTTTGGAGCCACCCAAAATAAAGTCTGTCACTGTTTCCACTGTTTCCCCATCTATTTGAAATGAAGTGAAGGGACTGGATGCCATGATCTTAGTTTTCTGAATGTTGAGTTTTAAGCCAACTTTTTCACTCTTCTCTTTCACTTTCATCAAGAAGCTCTTTAGTTCTTCTTTGCTTTCTGCCATAACGGTGGTGTCATCTGCATATCAGAGGTTATTGACATTTCTCCTGCAGTCTTGATTCCAGCTTGTGCTTCCTCCAGCCCAGCATTTCTCATGATGTACTCTTCATATATGTTAAATTAGCAGGATGACAATATATAGCCTTGATGTACTCCTTTCCCGATTTGGAACTAGTCTGTTGTTACAAGTCCAGTTCTAACTGTTGTTTCCTGACCTGCATACAGATTTCTCAAGAGTCAGGTCAGGTGGTCTGGTATTCCCATCTCTTGGACAATTTTCCACAGTTTGTTGTGATTACACAGTCAAAGGCTTCGGCGTAGTTAATAAAGCAGAAGTTTTTCTGGAATTCTCTTGCTTTTTCAATGATCCAACGGATGTTGGCAATTTGATCTCTGTTCCTCTGCCTTTTCTAAATCCAGCTTGAACATCAGGGAGTTCACAGTTCATGTACTGTTGAAGCCTGGCTTGGAGAATTTTGAGTATTACTTTGCTAGAGTGTGAGATGAGTGCAATTGTTCAGTAGTTTGAACATTCTTTGGCATTGCCTTTCTTTGGGACTGGAATGAAAACTGACCTTTTCCAGTTCTCAGGCCACTGTTGAGTTCTCCAAATTTGCTGGCATATTGAGTGCAGTGCTTTCACAGCATCCTCTTTCAGGATTTCAAATAGCTCAGCTGGAATTCCATCATCTCCACTAGCTTTGTTCATAGTGATGCTTCCTAAGACCCACTTAACTTTGCTTTCCAGGATGTCTGGCTCTAGGTGAGTGATCACACCATTGTGATTATTTGGGTCATGAAGATCTTTTTTGTATAGTTCTTCTGCATATTCTTGCCAGTAAATTAAAATCTTGCCAGCAAATTCTTGACAGTAAATTAAATTATACCTATTTACATGGCAACATAAATCTATTCAAGAGAACTGGAGATACCAAGGGAACATTTCATGCAAAGATGGGCTTGATAAAGGACAGAAATGGTATGGACCTAACAGAAGCAGAAGATATTAAGAAGAGGTGGCAAGAATACACAGAAGAACTGTACAGAAAATATCTTCACGACCCAGATAATCATGAGGATGTGATCACTAATCTAGAGCCAGACATCCTGGTTTATGAAGTCAAGTGGGCCTTAGATAGCATCACTAAGAACAAAGCTAGTGGAGGTGATGGAATTCTAGTTGAGCTGTTTCAAATCCTAGAAGATGATGCTGTGAAAGTGCTGCACTCAATATGCCAGCAAATTTGGAAAACTCAGCAGTGGCCACAGGACTGGAAAAGGTCAGTTTTCATTCCAATTCCAAAGAAAGGCAATGCCAAAGAATGCTCAAACTACCGCACAATTGCACTCATCTCACACGCTAGTAAAGTAATGCTCAAAATTCTCCAAGCCAGGCTTCAGCAATATGTGAACCGTGAACTCCCTGATGTTCAAGCTGGTTTTAGAACAGGCAGAGGAACCAGAGATCAAATTGCCAACATCCGCTGGATCATGGAAAAAGCAAGAGAGTTCCAGAAAAACATCTATTTCTGCTTTATTGACTATGCCAAAGCCTTTGACTGTGTGGATCACAATAAACTGTGGAAAATTCTGAAAGAGATGGGAATACCAGACCACCTAACCTGCCTCTTGAGAAATCTGTATGCAGGTCAGGAAGCAACAGTTAGAACTGGACATGGAACAACAGACTGGTTCCAAATAGGAAAAGGAGTACGTCAAGGCTGTATATTGTCTCCCTGCTTATTTAACTTATATGCAGAGTACATCATGAGAAACGCTGGACTGGAAGAAACACAAGCTGGAATCAAGATTGCCGGGAGAAATATCAATAACCTCAGATATGCTGATGACACCACCCTTATGGCAGAAAGTGAGGAGGAGCTAAAAAGCCTCTTGATGAAAGTGAAGGAGGAGAGCGAAAAAGTTGGCTTAAAGCTCAACATTCAGAAAACGAAGATCATGGCATCCGGTCCCATCACTTCATGGGAAATAGATGGGGAAACAGTGGAAACAGTGTCAGACTTTATTTTTTGGGGCTCCAAAATCACTGCAGATGGTGACTGCAGCCATGAAATTAAAAGACGCTTACTCCTTGGAAGAAAAGTTATGACCAACCTGGATAGTATATTCAAAAGCAGAGACATTACTTTGCCGACTAAGGTCCGCCTAGTCAAGGCTATGGTTTTTCCTGTGGTCATGTATGGATGTGAAAGTTGGACTGTGAAGAAAGCTGAGCGCCGAAGAATCGATGCTTTTGAACTGTGGTGTTGGAGAAGACTCTTGAGAGTCCCTTGGACTGCAAGGAGATCCAACCAGTCCATTCTGAAGGAGATCAACCCTGGGATTTCTTTGGAAGGAATGATGCTAAAGCTGAAACTCCAGTACTTTGGCCACCTCATGCGAAGAGTTGACTCATTGGAAAAGACTCTGATGCTGGGAGGGATTGGGGGCAGGAGGAGAAGGGGACGACCGAGGATGAGATGGCTGGATGGCATCACGGACTCGATGGACGTGAGTCTGAGTGAACTCCGGGAGATGGTGATGGACAGGGAGGCCTGGCGTGCTGCGATTCATGGGGTAGCAAAGAGTCGGACATGACTGAGAGACTGAACTGAACTGAACTGACATGGCAACAGTTTCTACCCTTTCATGGACGTAGGAGCCTGGTGGGCTGCAGTCCATGGGGTCGCTAAGATTCAGACACACCTGAGTGGCTTCACTTTCACTTTTCACTTTCATGCCTTGGAGAAGGAAATGGCAACCCACTCCAGTGTACTTTCCTGGAGAATCCCAGGGAGAGGGGAGCCTGGTGGGCTTCCATCTATGGGGTCGCACGGAGTTGGACACAACTGAAGTGTCTAACTTAGCAGCAACAGCAGGCTTTTTGAAACCTATGTTTTAACAGTAACGTATTAAATAGCCCTCACGAATATAAATTAACATATCTAAAGTAATACACCTCTTTTAAAAAATTCTTTTTTATTATGGTAAAAGTCACATAACATACTATTTTAACCATATTTAACTGTATATTTATATTCACATTGTTGTGCAACTCTCACCGTTAGCCATCTCCCTAATCTTTCACTTTCCTCAACTGAAACTGTCCCCATTAAACACTAAGTTATCCCCAACCTAACCCCTACCCCCTGCATCTAACAATGCGCTTTCTGACTGTATGAATTTAACTATTCTAAGTACCTTGTATAGTGGAATCAAAAATTATTTGTCTATACCTACTGTATATTAGAATGCATTTTTAAGGTTAACTTGTATCCTGCAAACAGATTGAAAAAAAAAATTCAACTTCTGTCTTGATAGCTAATATTTCAATTACTTGTTGTTTTGAAGATATTTTAATATCACTGTGTGACTAAACAAGTCTGCTAACATACAGCTTTCCTAGTCTGTGTCAGGAACATTCTAGAGAGATGTTAAACCATGTTAAGCTTTATTTACATGGCATTAAGCTTGTAGTTTATTAACAAAACATCCTGCAGAAATCTACTAGTGTAGCCTAGCCTACTATCAGAAATGATAAGAACCAGAAGGTCAAAATATTTCAATAATTTTAAATTCTGTGTTTATAAATCACAAAAATATGAGAGTTCTAAGGAGCAAAAATTATTTAATCTGAAATATACCCCCAAAGTTACAAATATAGATTTTTATAAAAACACAGTCTATAAGACATTATCAAGTTATTTCCAGAGTTGTAACAGCACTGAGCTACTTTGCTTCAGATCATATTTATTTGCCAAAAATAACATTTACCATGAAGAATATTAAGAAAATGCAACTATCAACCAAGAGAAATAAAATTCCATTTCTCTGTCTAGTCACTCACTAGTCATGTGTACCACTGAAAGAACTCCTTACCAATAAGAAGCTGTCATGCTAACAAGACATATTGTAAAGCATGTTTATATATATTAGTTTCTCTGTTCAATTGCATTGACTTTGACAACAAAAGACAAAGAAACTGTTCATTATAGCAAGAAAAAGTAATATGCTTTTGAACATTATCAAGAAATGTTTGATCATCATACACAGAAAATGGTAAAGCTTCACTAATGAACATAAAATGCTCCTGTTTGAGAAGTTAATTCAATAAAATTGTGTTCATTTCTACCCAAATAAATTTATAAATTTAACTCAATTTCAATCAAAAGTTGCTTGCATTTTTATAAGATATTGGGGAAAAAAGAACCCAAATTTTATCTGAGAGAATAAACTAAGAATCAAAATATCAAAAGGGATAAATATGCCCTAGTGGTTATTAAAGCATATTAAAATATTAAAATTTAATTCAAATTATAGGATAATGCTTCATGACTCAAAATATAAATGAATGAAATGTAGTGGACAGTTCTGAAATAAATTCAAGTACATGTAGTAACAAAATGTGAAAAAGAAAATACAAAAATTAATGAGTTTTTGATCAATTATTCAATCAATGGAAAAAAGAAAAAATATAGAGCTGAACCTATATTAAAAATAGTAGATAAAAAAGAGTTATTTTAAAAAGATTAAACTGTAGGTATTAGAACAAAATGAAAACAAATACTTAAACTATCTTGGAATAAAAAAAAGAATTTTCAAATTTAAAAAAAGGTCAGATCAACTGATTAGGATACCTGAAATCTTCAAGTACTTTCACAAATGTCACACTGGTAAAATATTGACAGTAAATGGTAGGTAAAGAATAACATCTTCAGTCCACTAAGAACTCTACACATTTTAAAGAAATACAACCCTAGTAGATAACTGGAAGAAAGAATAAGGACAATTTACACAATAAATATCAAGTCAAGAGGTTTATGGGAAACAACTAATTTTATTAGAAGTGAAAGAAACTCAGGATAAACAATAACAAAAAACTACCATTGCCTACTTTATTTGAAAATTGTTTCTGTTGAATATTAGGTGAGGATTTAGGGAGATAAGTGTACATATAGATTGTTATTATATAGAAAACATACATACTGAGATATATATGCATATATATACAACACGCTTATACAGACACACGACATATATGTTAATTTTAATACATACTATATACTATTAAATATCCACACCGTTTGACCAGTAAATAAAATTGTAAAAATCTGGTAGTTACACTGTGCTGTCCAGCATAAGGGGAGCTATTCAAAACATTATAGTATATAAAAGAAAAGAATATAGCAATTAAAATTTGACTTTTAGAAGTTTTAAAAGTCACATGAGAAATGCTCACGGTATAATAAGTAAAAAATACCATTAATTAATTTTAAATTACTCATTTTTAATAAGATAGTCAATTATTATAAGCCTTGAAATTACTGTAATGATTTAAGTATAGTTTGGCTAGCACATAATCCTGGGTGAATTAGATGAAGACAGTCATCACGTAAAATTGAATGCTTGCATAGGTGATCTGTCCTTAATGCTTTTTCAATTTGTAGATTTATTGGCATATATCTGCCAGTAAATATTCATTAATGCTAATTTAAAGTTAATTATAAGATTAAATGGGGTTAGTAGAAGGAAAGAAATCTTAAAAATTAGGGCAGAAATAAATGCAAAAGAAACAAAAGAGACCNTGCAAGGAAATTAGCTCTGCTTCCTGGCACAATTAGATATAAGTCCTTCATTTTCATTCTGTTGTAGACTGAAGGACAAATCAGTGATAACAGAATCAAGCACTCGGTTAGTCAGCTAAGATTCTTGTCTCACAGTAATTTATCATGTAAATGTGCCTGCATTTTTTTTTAATGGAAATTTGAAAACAGCTTTCTGCATGATTGAAGATTTTATTGTAGCACATCCCAACATATAAGAAATATAACTTTTCTCTGCCAGATAGTAGGATGATCAGTGTGATAACTTTTGAAACGTCATAATTAGTTGAATATATGTACATTTTTCCAAACCATCTATTGCTCTTTCAGAATTTTCTGTGTATGTAGTATTTGCCCTCTAAATAAAGCTTAAAATATTATAAAAATATGTAAAAAATAATATCTTGGAACGTCAAGTTTATAAAGTATATATGAATATATTTCCCTTCCTTTTAACCTGTCTTACTTCAAGATTTTACTGCTGCTATTTATTTGTTAAGTTGTGTCCAACTCTTTGGATCCTGTGCACTGTAGCAGGTCTGTCTCATCTGTCCATGGGATTTCCCAGGCAAGAATACTGGAGTGGGTCACCACTTCCTATTCCAGGGAATCTTCTGGACCTAGGAATGGAACCTGTGTCTCCTGCTTGGCAAGCAGATTCTTTACCACTGAGCCACCTGGGAAGTCCTCTAAAGGTATTAAAGCAATATTAATATATTAAGACAGCATCTACATTAACAAATGTGTCTATTGAATATATAATAACATTTAAAAAATCTAGGTGATTATTGGTTAGAATCAGATAAATAAATGTTTACAAATGTATAGAACACAGAATTTATTTTTCTTGGGGCTTTCAGCACCATATAAAGAAACTAAAGTTGTTTTCATCTAAATATATAATACATGAAGTTGATACTGCAGCTAATAGCTAAAAATATGGGTATGCTCAAATATTTGAGGCTTATCCTTAAGGAAAGAATATGCCAATGGATCCATGTCTATGAAAGTAAAATGATAACTTTCAAAATACTTTTTAACCATCCTGAGGGAAACTGAATTTTTTTTTTAATTAAAGTAGTCATTCTTTACTAAAAATCATTCCACTACTACACTGATCGACTATATGGGGATTTAACTGTGGGATTATAATTTTATAGATTGCTTCATATTTTGTTGTCAAATTATTTCAGTTGATGTAAATATAGGGTCAATTATATTATATAAATATAAGGTCAATTTTACTATCCAATTTTTTATTTCTTGTTTGAATATGCTTATATTTTCAATTGGGACTTCCCTGGTGGCTCAGATAGTAAAGTATCTGCCTACAATGTAGGACACCAGGGTTCAGTCCCTGGGTTGGGAAAATCTCCTGGAGAAGGAAATGGCAACCCATATCAGTATTCTTGTCTGGAAAATCCCATTGGTGGAGGAACCTGGTAGGCTACAGTCCAGGGGGTTGCAAAGAGTCAGACACAACTGAGGGAATTCACTTTCATACTTTCAATTCTAAGATAATTTGTCAATAATTTTAAAAATACTAAAATATTATTTTAATTATATTTTTGAAAAAATATACACACATATATATTAACATATATATATATGTGAACAATGTTGTCTTCAGATTTAATATCCACAATCCATGGGATCACAAGAGTCGGACAGGATTTAGTGACTAAACCACCAGCACCTCATAATTCTCCTTGGCCATTACAATTGACCACAGTAAGTCTTGTTTTAGTATATCTCTCTTTTTTTTTGATGTCCCATCTGTATCTAGGATTTCTGCTGATCCATTTCATAGTTAATAATTTCAGGATGCCATTGTTTACAACCATGTTTCTCTGAAGTTACTGTTTCCATGTCACTGCAACGGCAACCTTTTGGAACTGATTGACCGACTAAGAAGCCCCATAACTGTCACAAACATTTCCTTTGAGAGAATTAAATGCACAATGGCAGTAGCTCGTACTGTTGTGGGATCTAACAAATCCCTAGTTGTAAGATTCAATGAGACATCTGTACATTGCTGTAAGGTGTTGGAAATTATACACAGAGTGCAAAATGCTTTTTGTTATGTGTCTATCCAAAAATTTAAGGCATTTTATAATAAGAATATATTAAGTTATTCCCCATTAACGTATAGGTAGAGCTAAGTTTCTCTATTAATTTACTGGACAGGAAAAGTTTGCATTGTTTTACAGAAAATTTATTGTATAATCCATCTACTTTCTCTTGAAATTTTTAATCATGTTATTGCTTCCATGATTATTATGTCTTTTCTGTCCATGATAATCTGTTTCCCATTGCTGACATGGATATTACAGATATCCTTCAGTACAGAGTAATGTATGTGACTTTATGAAAGTATGGTTTGACCCAGTACAGCCAAAAATAAATAAATCTTTAAACAAAGAGTGGTTCATACATTTGCTATACAGTCATGGATGGAATATCCCAATATGTAGAATTGGACATGTAAATCATCCACACTGGGCACTGTGATTTCATTGATACTATGGATATGTTTAAAGACTATGGGAGGTCTATAATTGTAACTTAAGAAGATAAACCTAGTCATTCCTGAAAATCATCAGTGTAGGTAAGTTTGTCTATCTTCTGTAAACAGAGGTGTACAAGATGGACAGGATATTGAAAAAGTCCCTTTGGTCTGGAGTCAATAATAGATGCAATATTTTGCATTTTGAATAAAACTCATTTCATAAACATTACTGAAAAGGTAAGTTGAAGACGAAAACCCTTGGGGCAGGAAAGACTTTTTGTAGATCTTTCCTAATTAAGACAGTCATTAATTAGTTTATCTATGGAAATCTCAGAATGTATTTTACTTCATAATATGACTGATTCCACAGCTTAACTGCTGAACTTCAGCAACTGTTGTTTTCCACCTTTTTTTTTTTTTTTTTTCCAAGAGAGACTGATAAGCAGCAAAACTGACTACTGTGGACATTTTAATATTCAGTTCACCTCTTTTGCCCTTTGCCTTGGGCAGCAGGCACATTTTACACAACCTGAATGTTAGCAGGATTTGGAAAAATTCACCTCAGGGAAATTAAGACTGCAGATACAGTCAAGGGACCTCTGATTATGAATAATCCATAAACAGCATTATTTGGCAATACTAAGTACAAACTCAGAGGTTTGATTCTTCGGTGTTTCTTGTGTACCCACATGCATTGTAAATTATTTTTATGTTCGTTATCTCTTTGGCTTAAATCAAACTGCATATGACAACAAAAATAGTATTTTTTTGTGTAATGGACAGATTCCAATAGCTATTATTAGAAATATTTGTACAATTCCTTCCCAAACACAACACACATACACATATACATACACTCACACACACACATCTGGTAGTTCTTCATTGTTTTGGGTATTTAGGTGGGGGCCACGAAGATCCCTCTCAAAAATCACTTTCTTGGGTGCTGGAGTGTTGTCTGCTGGTAGCTCACAGCTGAGACTCTCTCTACGACTATCCTCTGTAAGAGGAAGCTGCCTTGTTCAAGATGACCTTTCCCTCTTCTCTCCTTCGTGGCCTTCATCCAATGATTGATCCTTTCAAGTCAAAGGCCCATGGGCCAAGTTTCTGTTTTAGACATCTCTGAAGGGGCATCCCAGCTTACTTTCAACTTTTCCATCAGTAAATCCTTCTTTCCTTGTACCCTCACAAGTGTTTTTTTTCCCAAAATTCCTCTCCAAGAAAAATACCTAGTGCAAATACTTGTCTGTGTCCGAGGAAATGCAATCTTTGTTTGGTGATCACATAAATAAGACTAGTCCTTCACAGAGGGAGGGGCAACAGATAAATCCAAGTTCTACACCTCTGCTCAGCTTGTTTTATTGATGCTGAGTCATTTAAATGTAATCACTGCTTCATTTCCTAGAAGAGGAAAATTTTTAAAATTTTCTTCAAGATTGGTCTTAGAAAGCTTGGAATGGATTTCAGCTTTTTAGCTCCTATTTTATCTTAGTTGGGAAAGGATTTCAGGACTCCATATTTTACCTGACAATAACATAGTAATAAAACTATAAATAATATACTTGATTTTTTTTTNAAATTTTTAAAATTTTCTTCAAGATTGGTCTTAGAAAGCTTGGAATGGATTTCAGCTTTTTAGCTCCTATTTTATCTTAGTTGGGAAAGGATTTCAGGACTCCATATTTTACCTGACAATAACATAGTAATAAAACTATAAATAATATACTTGATTTTTTTTTCAGAATATTAGCTTTTGTATTTTTTTTCTATTAAGAAATTTAACACTTTTCAGAATGTGTCACAGAAAAGCATTACCTCTGGTAATGACTTAGATTTCCTCTCTAGGAAACAGTCCCTGTCTCTTCAAATACATGTGTGCGTATGTGATCCAGTCATGTCTGACTCTTTGCAACCCCATGGACTATGCCCACCAGGCTCCTCTGTCCATGCGATTTCCCAGGTAGGCATATTAAGTGGGTGCTATTTCCTCCTCCAAGGGATATTCCCAACCCAGGTATTGAACCCACATCTCCTGCATCTTCTGCATTATAAGTGGGTTCTTTACCACTGAGCCACCAGGGAAGCCCTTCAAATATATACGTAGAACACCAGAATCTAAGAGCTTCATTCCCAGGAGTCCAGTGCTGGATTGTGCACATTTGGCTTCTAGAAGTCTAAAAGCCAATATGTGGTTTGAGACTTACTAAAGGATCAGTATGCTGATGATACTTTATGTTGCTGAGAAGAATATTTAGTGACCCTCATCTTTTCACTTTTCTTACTCAATAAAGGTCATGTAGGCTTCCTAAGTGGCTGCTAGTGGTGAAGAACCTACCTATGCAGGAACCCACCTAATGCAGCAAATGCATGAGACGGGGTTCAATCCCTGGATCAGGAAGATCCCCTGGAGTAGGAAATAGCTACCTACCCACCCCAGTATTCTTGCCTGGAAAATTCCATGGGCAAAGGAGCCTGGTGGGCTACAGTCCATTGGGCCAGAAAGAATTGGACACAATTGAGCAACAAGAACAGCACAAAGGTCATATAAAGATTTTACATTGTCCCTCTTTATAACGTTTTCTAAATTTTCTTTGTAAATGTCCTATATAAAAACTTCTCTCAAAAAGTACTATTTATATAGTAAAGACCATAAACTTTGAAATCAACCATATTTATTTTGCATTGCTGCTATGCCATTTAAAACAATAGCCAGGACATAGAAACAACCTAGATGTCCATCAGCGGATGAATGGATAAGAAAGTTGTGGTACATATACACAATGGAGTATTACTCAGCCATTAAAAAGAATACATTTGAATCAGTTCTAATAAGATGGATGAAACTGGAACCAATTATACAGAGTGAAGTAAGCCAGAAAGAAAAACACCAATACAGTATACTAACACATATATATGGAATTTAGAAAGATGGTAATGAGGACCCTGTATGCAAGACAGCAAAAGAGATACAGATGTGTAGAGCGGACTTATGGACTCTGAGGGAGAAGGAGAGGGAGAGGGAGAGGGAGGGATGATTTGGGAGAATAGCATTGAAATATGTATACTNGTCATAGGCAAGATAAAGGTAAACAGAAAAATTGACAGTTACAAAAGTAGAGAAAGAATGAAAAAAAAATCACTTAGAATTTTAGAGCATGTAAAAGGCAGTAGATTTATTGCAACCAATGGTTATTTTTCAGATGCTCCCCATAAAAATGTTTTTCAAATTTTTTCCAACCATCATCATGCTAGGTGTCTGTCACTTATTTAGTTATATTAGGTAACTTTAGGATGGGAGAAGGATCAGAGATACATTTGCTGTCATTAAAATACCTCCTCAATATTTGGAGACAGATAGAATAAGAACATGAAAGAAAAGGAGAGTTTTAAAAGCTGAATGTATTTCACATGCAATATGAGCTACAGTCTTATAGGAATTAACAGAACAGTGAGTCTAACAGGGCTGAAACAGACCAAGACCTTGAAGAGATAAAAATGAGCTGCCTCCAAAAGGTTCTGCTAGAGGGGTGAGAAGAAATGAGATGTGTATAAGAGACAGATACAGATGTGTAGAGCGGACATATGGACTCTGAGGGAGAAGGAGAGGGAGAGGGAGAGGGTGGGATGATTTGGGAGAATAGCATTGAAATATGTATACTATCATGTAAGAAATGAATTGCCAGTCTATGTTCAATACAGGATGCAGGATGCTTGGGGCTGGTGTATGGGGATGATCTGGAGGGATGATGTGGGGTGGGAGGTGGGAGGGGGTTCATGTTTGGGAGTTTGTGTAAAAAAATAAATAAATACAAAAAAAATCAAAAAATAATAAAAAATAAAAAATAATAATCTAATATACAGTTTCTGAGGACTTAAAGGGCCAGTATGTTTACCTATATAGTAAAAATAGTAATAAGACCTATTGTTAGGAATGACATAAAGATTTAATTACATAATTTATTCAAAACACAAAGCATAATCCTGGCATGTAGTCAGCACTAAAAACTACAATAGTAATAAAGAATGATTATTAGCTTTATCAATTCACTGAAAGATTTTAAATCATTTTTATTATTTCTCTAAACCTTAATTACATTATTTCTTCTACCAAAGATAACATTTTAAAATTGGTGTGATGTATCTTAATGAATTCAACTCCTTTAAAATTATGCTCTTGTTTTCATGGGTCTCCTTTATTCTGTCCTTCAGGCATCCCAGCCTCTCATACTTTTTCTTTCTCTCCCTTCTCCTCTCCGTCTACTCTGAAAATGTATTCTTATACCCATTTGATACACTATTTACACCTAGTTATGCATTTTCAATGTATTATCTGTTACAAAGATATTTAGATTAGAAAACATCTTTATAGAGATTTAAGGCAGTTTTATTTTGCTAAAATAATTTTAGGCACCCAAAAGCAGATAGGGTGTAGTGTAAGTGCCTGACATTAAGCTTTTGATTGCCAAGGTATCCATTTCAAAGTCATCCATCTTAAATAAACACATTACAAGTTACACAACTATTAATAGGTACAGAGCCTGGGCACCCCACTCATGAAGTTCCTTTTATAGAAATACCTAGGTGACCTCTCTAGTGATCCTTCATTTCTCTCCCCATGCTTTCATACTTACTCGTATTTTTAATTCACCAATATATAATAAATGCTCAAAACCTGGACATCTCACCCTCTACCCCATAAAAGGCCAGTATACACTCTCTTTTTCTCTCCCTGTGTGGACCCAGGTGTGTTGTGTACACTCCAGGACTTATGTAAGTCTTATTTTTCCAAGCTGCATAAATGATTGTTGCTAGGGTGCATCTCCTAGTCACAATAAGAGCCACAAGGGCTGGTCCAACCATAACACTAGCTTCAGGGAAGGAAATGTCTGTGGGAGACTGGAAACTTGTGACAAGCACTAAAGGGCCCTGTTAAGTGCCCAGTCACTCTTTAATCAATAACTTCCTATTAATAGGCTGTGACCAACATAAAACATATGAGGTATAACTTTATTTAAGACCTTCAAATCACAGTGGGAAACAATTCAGCCTTCACATATATCACAGATACCATGGAAAGTGAAATGCTTAAGAAAGCACATCTACCCTTTAGGAGAGTACACTCACTAAGTGTTATTATTATACTGCACTAAATAGTACTCTAGTGACCTCAGAGATGCCTCCCCAAGCACTTATTTCCAAAAAATAACACTCCTTCTCAGAAGCATCTAGTTCATTATGTATGGTTAAGACTATTATTCATAAACCTCGTGGGAAACAAGAACCACTTCATTTGCACTGGTCTAAATTTACTTTGGTTCAGAGTGAGAGCAATAGCAAAACAAGGAAAGTTAATAATTTACTTCTTAACAGACCCAGCCCGAATGGCATATTTTAATACATGAAGTCATTTGGGAGAAAAAGAGCAAAAGGAAAAAGGAGTAGTTCAAAAGAACTAATTCCAATGGCTATTCTTTGTATCACTCACTTATATTGGCTTTATTGTAAATATATTCTACTGCTATATTATCTAATTTGAGGTATATAAATCAAGATTTCAGCAAACTGTTTAGCTTTTGAATGCTGTTCATCAAATAAATGAATATAAATCAATTTTAGGAATGTCATAGGCAAGATAAAGGTAAACAGAAAAATTGACAGTTACAAAAGTAGAGAAAGAATGAAAAAAAAAATCACTTAGAATTTTAGAGCATGTAAAAGGCAGTAGATTTATTGCAACCAATGGTTATTTTTCAGATGCTCCCCATAAAAATGTTTTTCAAATTTTTTCCAACCATCATCATGCTAGGTGTCTGTCACTTATTTAGTTATATTAGGTAACTTTAGGATGGGAGAAGGATCAGAGATACATTTGCTGTCATTAAAATACCTCCTCAATATTTGGAGACAGATAGAATAAGAACATGAAAGAAAAGGAGAGTTTTAAAAGCTGAATGTATTTCACATGCAATATGAGCTACAGTCTTATAGGAATTAACAGAACAGTGAGTCTAACAGGGCTGAAACAGACCAAGACCTTGAAGAGATAAAAATGAGCTGCCTCCAAAAGGTTCTGCTAGAGGGGTGAGAAGAAATGACTTTGATCAAGAATGTGAAATGAAGTTGAGACCCAACTTAAAACTGAAGTGTAACAGAAACATTTAGATCATAAATAAGTAGCTGTAATAAGACCATTAAAAAAGGGTCTTAGTGAGAGTTTCTACGTCCTTTGCATGAGAAATACCTTTCAAATTTTGCCTAACTTTGTAACTGACACTTTATTTCACTACTGAGATTATTAAAAATTTTAATAACCATTATAAATGAAGAGAAGATTGGATGATAGGGTTGTGAGTCAGTGATGGCTGTTTTTTTTTTTTTCCTTTAATTGAAAATAATGGTGAATAAAAACTTCGGAGATAATTTAACGTTTGTGCCTGAAGAATTGCTCTGATCTTCCTTTAATTTTAAAGCATCTCTAGCTATAGATTCTTAATAAAACATTTTCATAATCTTCGATCTTGTAGACTCTGAAGTGACATTTGAATGAATGAAATCTTTTCCCTTAGCCTCATTGCTCTTTAACAGAGAAGGCAATGGCAACCCACTCCAGTACTCTTGCCTGGAAAATCCCATGGACGGAGGAGCCTGGTAGGCTGCAGTCCATGGTGTCGTTAAGAGTCGGACACGACTGAGCGACTTCACTTTCACTTTTCACTTTCATGCATTGGAGAAGGAAATGGTTACCCACTCCAGTGTTTTTGCCTGGCGAATCCCAGGGAGGGGGGAGCCTGTGGGCTGCTGTCTATGGGGTCGCGCAGAGTGGGACACCACTGAAGTGACTTAGCAGCTGCAGCAGCAGCACTGTTCTTCAAAAAATATCTAAGATATCAGACACTACACAAGTTTTAGAAGTTAATGTTAACATATTCCTTAAAAGATATATGCAAATATGCTTTAAAAAACAACTTTTATCAAGAAACACATAGAAGAAAGTAATCACTAGCTTCATGGTTTCTCAGCCTTAATTGGATTCGAAAGCTGAAAAATATTAATTTTATGTGATTTATATATAAATAAAATTTTTTCAAGTGCAAACAAAAAAAACCTCAAAGTTTATTGTTTCATTTAATCTTTTTTCTGATTTTATATCAGATATTATTTATATAATAGTTGCTCTAGGAGAAAATAAAGATATATGTGGTTGAAATCTTGAGTATACACTATAGCAACAT
>SJYX01022969.1:0-83066 GCA_006410675.1 Oreotragus oreotragus
CAAAGGCTTTGGCATAGTCAATAAAGCAGAAATAGATGTTTTTCTGGAACTCTCTTGCTTTTTCCATGATCCAGCAGATGTTGGCAATTTGTTCTCTGGTTCCTCTGCCTTTTCTAAAACCAGCTTGAACATGTGGAAGTTCATGGTTCATGTATTGCTGAAGCCTGGCTTGGAGAATTTTGAGCATTACTTTACTAGCGTGTGAGATGAGTGCAATTGTGTGGTAGTTTGAGCATTCTTTGCCGTTGCCTTTCTTTGGGATTGGAATGAAAACTGACCTTTTCCAGTCTTGTGGCCACTGCTGAGTCTTCCAAATTTGCTGGCATATTGAGTTCAGCACCTTCACACCATCATCTTTCAGGATTTGAAATAGCTCAGCTGGAATTCCATCACCTCCACTAGCTTTGTTCATAGTGATGGGCAAACAGTAACAGTAAGAGTTCATTTCTCATGGACCTATACTTCCAGAGGAAAACAGCAGAACAGTCAAGGGAGGAGGCTGAGCCCTGCCCAGATAGAAGATAAGAGACCATACATTTCTCATTCTCAAAGTCAGGAGACTTCCTTGACTACACATGCACAGAACATCTCTTTAGAGGTCAGAAGGGAAGTGATGCTAAATGATGCTAACTACCCATAGGCCTCTTCAGTTGAATCCATCTTGCCTAAGAAATGCATATACACACGTGGGAGAATCCGGAGAGATACCAAATATGGACTCTGAACTGGACAAATCAAAATGATTGGCCAAAGGAAATCCAGCAGAAATGCCCCATATAAGTGATTTAAACTGCCACAGGTTGTGTCTCTCTGAGTCCACCCATGTGTGTATCCACATATGCTATGCTCTTTTTCCCTCCTGATAAACACTTTACTTGTTTCATTACATTCTGTTTTTGTGGAAATTCTTTTCTGCAGAGCCAAAGAGCCAAGGCCTTGTCTAATGGCTAGGATGTGGTGCTCTTACTGCCTTGACCCCAGCTCAATCTGCTTCAAGCGACTGTGAGTTGCATCCATGCTAGATCAGTCCCACATCCCTTTTCACAATCATCCCTTTCCCCTGTTGCAATGTATGTTATGGTGTGTGCTCAGTTGTGTCCGACTCTCTGCAATGCCCTGGACTGCAGCCCGCCAGGCTCCTCTGCCCATGGGATTCTTCCCGCAAGAATACTGGAGTGGGTTGCCATTGCCTCTTCCAAGTGAACTTCCCTACCCAGGGATCAACCCTGAATCTCCTGCATTGACAGACAGATTCCTTACCACTGTGCCACCTGGGAAGACCCCCATTGTGAGAGTTCTTTTGAATAATTTCTTTCCTTACCGACATCCAGAGTATTTTATTTGACCCTACAGTTACTTTAACCAACTTAAAATATTTATCAGGAATCATTTGGAGACAGAAAAATCTCATAACGCTTGTTTTCTCCTTTTATCTTAATAGAAATTCAATAGCAAGTTTTTAGAGATGCTAACAGTATAAAGTTATTAATAGAAAGACATACTTACTGCACTTTAAATACCAAACAGTGCCTCATACTATGTAGCAAGCACCTCAGCTTTGCAACCTATTACATCTCTATATTCTTATGTTTGTTAATGAGCCGTCATTCCTTGTGCCGCTGTGTGTTTTATAAACCACTCATTACATGCAAATAGGGCTTCCCTGGTGGCTCAGACGGTAAAGCGTCTGCCTGCAATGCGGGAGACCCGGGTTCGATTTCTGGGTCAGGAAGGTCTCCCTGGAAGGAAATGGCAATCTACTCCAGCACTCTTGCCTGGAAAATCCCATGAACGGAGGAGCCTGATAGGCTACAGTCCACGGGGTCGCAAAGAGTCGGACACGACTGAGCGACCTCACTTCCATGCAAATAAACAATTTCAATGTTTTTTAATTATTTATTTATATATTTTTGGGCTGTGCTGGGTCTTCAGGGCTGCTCAGGCTTTGGCTCTAGTTGTGGAGGGTGGAGCCTACTCTATCGCTGCTGTGCACAGGCTTCTCATTGTGGTGGTTTCTCTTGTTGCACAGGCCTCTAGGGAGCTGGAGCTTAGCAGTTGTGGCATGTAGGCTCAGTAGTTGCAGCTCCTAGGCTCTAACGCACAGGTTCAATAGTTGTGCACACAGGCTTGGTTGCTCCTTGGCATGTGGAAACTTCCCAGATCAGGGATCAAACTCTATTTCCTACATTGGCAGGTACCTTCGTCACCACTGAGGGAATCCTCACGGAATTCCCTGTTTTTTATAGAAGGGTATTTCTGAATTAAATAGGCTGAGTCCATCTGCTGGAAACTTCCTCTTTCCTGAGTTAGCCAGAGCAGTATATCTTGGATGTTCTGAGACTTTATTAAGATGGGAGATTGGTTCCCATATCTGTTCTATATGCCTTTTTTAAAGCACCAAATGTTGCAGTTAGTTTTGGTGCTATGATGATCTAGTCTTTTTTTTTTTTTTTTAAGGCACTTTATTTCCTAATGATGGGTGATTCAATTGGGTGATTCAGGAAGGAGTGGGCAGTATTTTCGTAGGCTGGCAAAGAGTGTCTGGTTCCCTACGCATGAAGTGGCTGGCTCTGACAGAATAAAGGCAGAACTTCTTAGGATAGCAGTATAATGTGGAATTAGAAAGGTTCTAGGATCAGAGATCAGCTTCCATGGCTATATTTTCTCCATAGTGTTTTCTTCCCTAGAGTGTCATTATGTTGAGAAATCTGATAAATTTTGAGCTAAACCTTCAATATCATTTAAGGCACCACATTTCTCAGACCTTTGATTCCTTTGATCACACCGTTCCCTTTTCTTAGATAACGTTCCTCCTCAAGAATATAAAGCCTTACTGGAGTTTGAACTATTTGTGACCATGAACATAAAAGTTACAGTTACATAAAAGTGTATTTTATTGGAATCTTCCTAACATAGCAGAGTCTAGTACACTAGGGTTGCAGTGGTAGAGAATACTGGTGTTTCCTCTTCTTTTACAAATATATCCATCAAACTTAAGATGAACACGTGGCTGCCAAGCACAGATGTTACATTTTTTAGCTTCTCTGGCTGCTAGATATGACTGTGCAACTCAGTTTTGGCCATTTGGGTATAAGTGAAAATAGCATAAACTTCTGGGTGGTGTTCTCACAGGGAATGAATATGTCATCCATTTCTTTCTTTCTTTAAATTTCTTTCTTTAAATTTCTTTAAATTTCCCATTGCCTGAAATGCCCATAAGATAATTTAATGGCAGTATCTGAAACAGGATCTTGGTCGTAAATTGGAAGCTGTGTGTGCAAGGAGGCAAAACCACCATATCCATCCTGGACAGCTCATGATTTTTTCGAAAATTTTGTTCCCAAACTTTATTTTTTTTAATTTTTTCAATTTTATTGGAATATAGCTGATTTACAATTTTGTGTTAATTCCAAGTGTAGAGCAAAGTGATTCAGTTACATCTACATGTATTCATTTTTTTCATGTTCTTTTTCCGTATAGGTTATTACGCAATATTGAGCAGAATTCTCTGTGTTATGCAGAGGTCCTTGTTGGTTAGCTATTTATATACAGTAGTGTGTGTATGTTAATCCCAACCTCCTAATTTATCCCTTACTCTCAAATTTCCCCTTTGGAAACCATAAATTTGTCTTCAAAATATGTAAGTCTGTTTCTGTTTTGTAAATAAGTTTATTTGTATCATTTTAAAATTAGATTCCATGTATGAGTGATATCCTATATTTGTCTTTGTCTGATTTACTTCACTTAGTGTGATAATCTCTGGGACTGCTTGTGCTTGAAATGTTAAAGGACACAAAAAAGGTCACTTTGCCAACAAAGGTCCATATAGTCAAAACTATGGTTTTTCCAGTAGTCATGTACCAGACGTGAGAGTTTGCTGAGCACTGAAGAATTGTTCCTTTTGAACTATAGTGCTGAGAAGATTCTTGAGAGTCCCTTGGACGGCAAGGAGATCAAACCAGTCAATCCTAAAGGAAATCAACCCTAAATATTAATTGGAAGAACTGTTACTGAAGCTGACGCTCTAATATTCTGGTCACCTGATGTGAAGAGCTGACTCATTAGAAAAAGCCCAATGCTGAGAAAGATTAAAGGCAAAAGGAGAAGAGGGCAGCAGAGGATGACTTGGTTAGACAGCATCATCGACTCAATGGACATGAATGTGAACAAACTCCAGGAGACACTGGAGGACAGAAGAGCCTGGCATGCTGCAGTCCATGAAGTTAAAAAGAGTTGGACACAACTTAGACGCTGAACAACAATGACAACAGAAAGGTATTTTATCTCTGAATGAAACGTTGAGTAAGAAGTACTGTCATTGAAATTGACCCCTCTATTCTACCTTGGCTTTGTATGGCTGTCCCAAATAGCTTAGCCAGAAGCCCCAGCCTGGAGCTCCTTGGACTTGGTTTGTCACACAGGTTGATTGGTCCATATGTTATTTTAAAATTAAAATAATTACCAACATTTATACCATAGCAGATTGCACATGAATATCATTATATCTGGATCTCTTAAAATATTTTGTGATACAGCAAACCTCAGCCCCCATCTTGCTGCTGCTGCTAAGTTGCGTCAGTCGTATCTGACTCTGTGTGACCCCCATAGACGGCAGCCCACCAGGCTCCCCCGTCCCTGGGATTCTCCAGGCAAGAACACTGGAGTGGGTTGCCATTTCCTTCTCCAATGCATGAAAGTGAAAAATGAAAGTGAAGCCGCTCGGTCGTGTCCTACTCTTAGCAACCCCATGGACGTAGCCTACCAGGCTCCTCCGTCCATGGGATTTCCCAGGCAAGAGTACTGGAGTGGGGTGCCATTGACTTCTCTGTGGCCTTCCCCAAATGACAGGAGTCAGTTATGCCTTTGAGTGGTGCACGATCTCTTACACCCACCAGTTCAGACCAGCTTCACTCATTCGTGTGGCTGTCTGCCTGTGTGGCCATTTGAGTTTGTGACCTGCCATGTAGCATTCTAATAAAAATAGACTTCTATTACCAATGAACACATACTGCTTCACACTCATGCATACTATTGAAATGGTCACAGTAAAGCCGTTTTACTGGAATTTTCTTCTCTTATGAGCTCTTCCAGGTCAGAAGCTAATTACCCTTTGCCCTTTGTCCTTTACATCCACTCTGCTGAAAACCACACTTTTAAACTGTTTTATGGCCTCTAATGTAATTGAAGACAGAACTAGGGGCATCCTGCCTGGGTTTAATTTCTCAAGCAGTTCTCAGCATGAATAACCCTTCCACAAAGAGGCAACTTTCTCTCATGGGTTCTCTTCAGCTCATTTTCCTAGGAGCCATGTTACCTTGCCTCTCTGCACAATAAATAGACCTTATTAATAATTAGAATTCTAGCCCAGTCTATCATAATTGGGAGAAAATCTCATCTTCACAACCTAATAAACACCTCAGAAAATAGCATCTTCATCTGACTTACAATTTATTTCTTTGTATGAAAAATACTGACACTTGGAATAAAAATTACCTAACGCATAGCTGAGAATTTGTTATTTAAAACAAGTTAAGATGAGACTGATGTTTTTTTTTAATTGGAAAGAATCACAGAAAAATTTTAAGAGCACTTACCTTTGGATAGAGGGATGGGGGAGAAATGATGACTGGAAGGGACTACTTACAGTTTTTTACTTTCTAGGGTTTTTACTTTTCATATAACTATATATTTTGTTTACAGATTAAATGTCCCAGTACAGAGATATCTGGGTGATGAGATTTTGAATACTTTACATTAAAAAAAATTTTTTAAAGCGTGCTAATAAGGAACTATAAGACATATTATGAAATAAATAGCATTATAATACATATAAAACATTGTTATTTATATAACTAAAACCTTTATCTCCATATGGACATATACATATGTGAAAGTATTGAAAATGAGCTACCAACAGGGGAAAACATGAAAAAAACAAAAGGAGACCATCATGTGTACTTTATATTGTTTTATTGTTTCTGACGTTCATGTTACTTGTATAATTTTAAAAATTACTCAAAAATGTAATCATAACCTTGACCAATAATTCCATTTGTGAGACTATAATAAATATAGTAAAACATGCATACAAGGTACCTTTGGAAAATATTTTGGTTTTGAAATATTAAAAATAATTTAGATAGTCAATTATAAGATGTGTTAATTATGACAAATCACAAATTCAATGTTCTTTAGTCATTAAAAATCATTATTACCTAGAGTATGTAGTGTCATGGAAACATTTGTGATGTAATAACAAGTGAAAAAAAGGTAAGATAAAAAATATTCAACTTGGTAATAAAATAAAAGAATTAGAAAAAATGCTAGGAGAAGATACGTCAAATGTTACTGTTACTGTGTCACACAAAGCATTATTTGAAAATGAAAGGTTTTTCTAGCTTTGCAATCATTGGGTCCACTCTGCAGTGTATAATATGAAGAGCATAAAATGTCATGGAGCCAAAGTATACCAAACTGGTTTTTTTAATATCTAGGAAATTAATATTTTATCAATTGGAACCAATTTCAAATTTACCTCAGAATATACTTATGAAAAATTTGAAAGTTACCCAAACTTAAATGTAAGTTGAACATTAGAAACAAGTGGAAACTAGAAACAAATGAATGTTAGAANTTTTTAATATCTAGGAAATTAATATTTTATCAATTGGAACCAATTTCAAATTTACCTCAGAATATACTTATGAAAAATTTGAAAGTTACCCAAACTTAAATGTAAGTTGAACATTAGAAACAAGTGGAAACTAGAAACAAATGAATGTTAGAAACAAGTGGAATAATATTGAACAGTCATGCCATTTTCATGTAACTATTTCAATGTAAATTTGCTTATAAGGAAAGAGTAAAGTCTTCCATGTTCTCAGAGAATATGGGCTCATCTCATTCTAGAAATTCTAGTTGGTAAAAGTGAAATATACTTTCTCCATAATCACAAATATATTCACTGGAAAGCTCCTGCTAAATGACTTTTCTCTACTGAAGTTAGCCTCTGATTGGTGCCCTTTGCCTTCCTTTTTTCCCCTGTTCATTTGTTTAAATGTGCTTTTATTCAAAAGTTTTCTTCTTTCTATTACTTTTGCTATTTTTCTAGCACAGCAGTGAAAACACCTAAAAATGCCTTTTAGACATTATTTAGACAAATTCGAGCAAGACTTTTATCTTCAAGGGCTTTCTTGCATCATTCTTGCCCTGAAAAATGTCTAAGTTTTCTGATTTGCCCATTCATAGTATTAAATTCCCAGTGGCTCAGCGGTCAAGAATCTACCTGCAATGCAGGAGACGCATATTGCTAACTAAAGAATTATGGAGGAAAAAAGAGATTTAACTCCCAGGCTAGGAAACAGTAGAAACTCACTGAGATAGTCAGAGTTGCTTTAGGTGTGTCGAGGTGTTGATGCTTTTTCCATCAGGTCAGAAAAAGTCAAAGTGTTAGGTGCTCAGTCATGTCTGACTCCTTGCAACCCCATGAGCTGTGAACCACCAGGCTCCTCTGTCCATGGAATTCTCCAGGCAACAACACTGGAGTGGGTTACCATTCCCTTCTCCAGGAGATCTTCCCAACCCAGGGATTGAACCCAGGTGTCCCATATCATGGGCAGATTCTTCATCATCTGAACTACCAGGGAAGCCCATATCTCAAAGACCTGGACAAAAAATTGTGTAGTTTGAGAAAACACTCTATATGTAAGTTGAAATGGGGAGCTACTATTTATGCTGAGACCCTTTGTCAGAGTGCTTCTTTCTATCCACTGAGAAGCCTATATTCCATCCCCAAACAAATTCTTATAGCTTCAAGTAAGCCAGAAAAGAAAAATTCAATCCCATACATTTTCTTTGCTCTATGCTAGGAAAATATTATTCTACCTCAACAAATGAGATGTGTATCATGGTACATGAAAGAATAAAAAGATATGCATATTTATGTATATAGCATTCATGCAAGATCTGTCTCTTANTCTTATAGCTTCAAGTAAGCCAGAAAAGAAAAATTCAATCCCATACATTTTCTTTGCTCTATGCTAGGAAAATATTATTCTACCTCAACAAATGAGATGTGTATCATGGTACATGAAAGAATAAAAAGATATGCATATTTATGTATATAGCATTCATGCAAGATATTTGGAAAGTTCACTCTTCAAAATGGTTGAAATTAAAATACTCTTGTTTTTTTTAAACGATGGGCAAGCTTAATGTTGACAATTTGACAGGGAGAAAAAAATGTAGAGGTACAGGTGTTCTCCTGAACCTAACACTGCTTTATTTTTCATTGCTTTCTGGGTCTTTCACATTTGCATTTAGAAAGAAGAAAAAATAACAAATCAACCTCTTCAGGAGATGTTTTACATATTAGTATCAATTAAAAGTAAGAGACTTGGTATAGAAGAAAAAAAAAAGAAAGGCAGGGGAATGTGACTCCCTCCTCTAAAGGCTATGCGTGTATCTTACAACTGATCGGTTGTGCTTGGGTCTTTACATCAAGGTTAGATTAAAGAGGATATTATTATTTTTTTTTTTTTTTGAGAAATGGAACGGGAAAAAAAATAAGTGAAAAGTCAGCTATGAATATCTTCAAGTCTTTAATATATTAAGAGCAATATCAAGGCATAATGTTAATGCTTTGCCTTGCTCCAAACCATTCACTATTTATAAGTATGATAAAATCAATACAAGGTTTATGCTACTGAATTCACTTCTTTGTGTAGAAAAGTGTTCCATAATGCCCTACTCAGAAGTCTTTTCAGATGCGAAGATGGAAAAGAGGCTTCTTTTTTTTTTCTTTCAGCAAAAAATCATTAATATATTCAAGGTTTAACTTTCCTTTTACAAGTGTTTCTGAGTATACCATATGGCACCAGTTAGATCTGAAGGTTTTCATTTGCTTTTTAAAAAATCTGAGTGAGGTTTCCTTTCACAAGCTCATACATACTGGTTATTTTTTTAATAAGCATAAAACCTCTATATAACACCCAATGCATGATTTAACAGGAAGGAATGAAAAAATACATAGTGATATAAGAATTGGCTCATTTAGTTAAGAGCTGCTTTGAAGCTTAATAGTAAAGGATAAGCAGTCATTAGCTTATTAGCTCAAGTTGGACTCAGTACTTATTTTTTAAAGTAAGTTGGAATATATATCTTGACAAATTGTAAAATGCCTCTCTCTCTTTCAGTGCCCCCTCCCTACTTCTGTATTCACAAAGAGGAGTAAGCCTGTTCCTGCCAACTGAGTCAGTTGGGATGAAAACGTTAATGTATTGGAGCAGATGTGTGTCAACATCACTCTGCAGAAAAAGGTTGTCTGTAACCTGCATTGGCACAACATCCCAAAGTAAAAGCCACTAAGATTCTATAATTCCATTAGAATTCTCCTACATAATCACAGTTGAAGACTATTATATAGAAGATCAAAAATTTTAATGTACATGGTGAAATAATTCATAAACAGGCCCTCCTGACTCTTATGAAGGAAGGAAGCACCAACAAAGATATATCAGAACACTGTTCAGAAAATGTGAGTAGCAACTGTCCTAATTAAAAGGTAGTCTATCTTGACCTTTATTATATTTTTGACAAAGAAACTAGTATAATGACCAATCATTGATGCATTTAGGTAAATTGTCTCTTTTCCAAGTTTGAATGGCCTGATTTTTTTTCTCTACCAGAGTTTCAATTCATTTTATGTTAATTCCTAAACAGAGTCATCTTATTTACTCCTTACTCATAGAAAATTTGTCTGTTTTTTAATATATATTTTTCCAGCAAAATTAATGAAATATTATTAATGAAATTAATGAAATAAATGATATTATTTATTATCTAAATGTAGGGAAAACATAGAAAATGAAAATATTGGAATGTGCAAAGCAAAGCAACTAAGTTCCTCAGTAATAGGCACAGAATTTCCTCAGGAATTACATAATTCTAAAACTGACATTTAAAAGAATAAATGGCACATACAGTGTTGGTCTGATTTTTATAATTTTATCTACCTCTATATTCAATAAATATTAATTGAGCACATATTATTTAAAGTTCTTATGGGTGACATGAAGATTGTAATTCATACCCTCAAGAAATTAACAGTCCATGAAGAAAGGAGACAGGTACAGTTATACAAATTACAGTAGAGACAGATACACAAAGTTATAGCAGCAAATAACAGGGTATTCAAAAGACATGACTTCGAACGACTTTTGGAAGAACAGTAAGAATTATCCTGGTGGAGACAGAAGGGAAGATGGAAGAAACTTGAAGGTGGTGAGAGTACATGCTATTTTACAAACTAGGGAAAGGTTGTAGCTGATATGCCTTGCATATCAATGTGGTAGATTAATGCGAAGGGAAGTTAAATGAAAGTTGCAGATAATTTAAGACTTTACATATAATCTTTGTATGCCTGGTCTTTATTCACCCAACAGAAAAGCACCAGAGGATTTTAAGCAGCAGAGTAACAAAATTAGATGACAGCAATATGGAGGTAGGTCCACTGGAATGAGCATTTAGAGACAGCCACTGCAGTAATTTAGGTAAAAATAAATAAAAAAATAAAGGGAACATGAGGTAACCAATGACAGCAGAGATACAGAGAAAATATGTAAGAAGGAAAAAGGAGAGACTATGGTGATAACGGTGTCCAGTGGAGAAGCTTTCCAAGTTCCCTCTGCTCTGACTTGGGAGAGACTGGTGATAGCACTAGACTTCCAACTGGGGAGTATAGGAAGAGGACCAGGTTTATAAGTGTATAATAAAGAGGAGCTTTACCAGTTGAGTTTAAGATACTTCTAGAACATATAGTACACATATTCAGTAAGTATTTGAGTAGATGTGACTTCAACAGAGAAGTCAGAGCTTTGGGAGAATCTTTAGCATATAAGTGGTGAGGGTAATTTAAAAAAAAAAATGTCTATCAAAGCTCACAAGACAAGAAGAGTGTATACGCAAGAAGAAATGAGGGCTGACATCATGCCACTTAGAACACCAGTATTTAAAAGGAACAGATAGAAAGACTGATTAACTGCATTAAATAGCTAGACAAATGTTATTTAATAACATAAGTAAAGGTGTTAGTTGTTCAGTCATGTCCAACTCCTTGTGATCCCATGGACTATAGCCTGCTAGGCTCCTCTGTCCATGGAATTCTCCAGGCAAGAACACTGGAGTAGGGTGCCATTTCCTTCTCCAGGGGATCTTCCCAACCCAGGGACTGAACTCACATCTTGCACATCACAGGCAGATTCTTTGCTATCTGAACCACCTGGGAAGTCCATATTAACTATGTAGTTGGTGACTTTGAAGAGAGGAGTTTCTGTGGGGTAGAAGGAGCAAAAATCAACCTAACTGTACCAAAGAATGAATAGCAAGTTTCAATACAAGTCGGCAGATCAAAATAGTGTATATTGTTACAAACAAACAAACAAACAAACAAAGTTGGTCTGCTGGACAATAAAATATAATCACAGAATTTTCCTACATTTTCTGAAAATGCAAGAAGATACAAGACATTCTACAGAAATTCCTAGGAGAGATATTATTTTGTTCAAGCCATTGAAATATTTATTTAAAAATAAGAAGGACAATTTATATTAATTCTAATAAAAATTAAAAGTGAAGTGACTTGGCAAGGAAAGGAGGAAGTCAGATAAAAATGGGATGCAGTGAGAGAGATGAAACTAAAATAGCTAAATTTAAGATTTTGGAAGCAAATCTGTTCTCTCTTTGTAAAGGTGTAAGATGTGGCTATGGGTGACTGTGTGCTAAGTCACTTCGGTCATGTCCAACTCTGCAACCCTATGGACTGCAGCCCACCAGGTTCCTCTGTTCATGGGATTCTCCAGGCAAAAATACTGGAGTGGATTACTGTTCCCTCCTCCTGGGGAATCTCCTTGACCCAGGAATCAAACCTGGGTCTTCTACATTGAAGGCAGATTCTGTATCGCTGAGTCACCAGAAAAGAATATGTCAAAATGGAAGAGGGGGAAAAAAATTATATTTGAGCTGAAAAGGTATAGAACTGTGACACAAAAGTGGTAGCCTCACTAATATTTTTGGAGTTTCCCAAAACGATGTGAGAGTTGGACTGTGAAGAAGGCTGAGCACTGAAGAATTGATGCTTTTGAACTGTGGTGTTGGAGAAGACTCTTGAGAGTCCCTTGGACTGCAAGGAGATCCAACCAGTCCATTCTGAAGGAGATCAACCCTGGGATTTCTTTGGAAGGAATGATGCTAAAGCTGAAACTCCAGTACTTTGGCCACCTCATGCAAAGAGTTGACTCATTGGAAAAGACTCTGATGCTGGGAGGGATTGGGGGCAGGAGGAGAAGGGGATGACAGAGGATGAGATGGCTGGATGGCATCACGGACTCGATGGACGTGAGTCTGAGTGAACTCCGGGAGATGGCGATGGACAGGGAGGCCTGGCGTGCTGCGATTCATGGGGTCGCAAAGAGTCGGACACTGGAGTGAACTGAACTGAGGGATTTCCTGATGGCTCAGATGGTAAAGAGTCTGCCTGCAATGCTGAAGACTTGGTTTCAATCCCCAGGTTGGCAAGATCCCTTGGAAAAGGAAATGGCAACCCACTCCAGTATTCTTCGCTGGAAAATTATATGGACAGAGGAGCCTGTGGGGGCAACAGTCCATGGGGTCACAAAGAGTTGGACACAACTTAGTGACTAAACAACAGAGAAAGTCTTGTGATCTAAGAGTATACAAATTCATGTCAAGACAAGCCAATGGAGCAAATGGTCATGCTTCCTCAGGTAAGTCTGTCTCTAACACAGCTCTTTTGGTCATTGTTGCTTACTCTCTCTTCAAGGAGGCTAGCATCTCTCTCATTTTGCTAGTATGTACTGAGCACATACTAATCACTCTTGAGTGATTAGTGATTATTAGTTCAATCAAATAGCCTGAAAGTTAGTCCCTAATGTTCTTGACTCAGATTTTTGACTCTCAGATCTTGAGGGTCCAGGTGGCCTACTTCATTAAGCAGGCTGCCTTCCTAAGGATTTGAGATCCATTATTTAAAAAATGTTATTGCTAGCAGTAATAACCAAATTTATTCTGAGACTTGATATAATTCAATTAAACAAGGGTATTGCAGTTAGCAAATTGAAAGAAATTCTTTTTTAAATCATTGTTAGCCAATTAGTGTAATTGGGCTTAATTTTATGTTGAGCCTCTTATTCTATAGATGAAATCCATTAAAATTGTTTCCTCTTGTATTAAGGCAGGCACAACAACAAGCTATTCAACTTTCAGACCATACCTTGCCATCTGCTTAGTTCAAATGGTTGTGTGAATTCATCTCTTGTTAGGTTTTATTAAGCTGGCACCAACATAACATTTTAACCTCTAAACACAGGAAAAGCAACAAACAGGTGAAGATCAACAAACACTGCAGGAAGATTTTAAATAACTAATCAGATGGAAGAAATGTCTAAAAAGAGCAGGCAGGAAAATGGAATGCCAACTGTTGTAGCCACAAGCTTGAGAAGGTGGGAATAGATGGCTGCCTGCCAAGGAAACCTCAGGCCCTGGAAATCTGATGTGTTATTACAAATAGAGGCAGTGGCTCAGGCACGCTTCTGTGCACACACACACACACTCTCACTCATCGGAAAGCAACAGCAAATTTTAAACAAGGACCGGTGAAAACCTTCAGGGTTTTGCTGCAGAACTTGCACACCCTAGATTTAAGTTGAAGAGAAAGCTTTATAAAGAATGTTCAGTAAGAATGGATTTAAGACTCAGAAAAGATTAGGGTGAAAATCCTGAGCTCCTCACTAAAAGTACTTGCCTTACACAAGTACTTTAAACCTTTTAAAATTTCTACTTCCTCAATTTTAAAACAGGAATCAAAACCAGCCCCTCCTTATATCCCAGTTGTTGTGGAGAAGAACAACGGAATGTAGGAAGCACTTCTCACGTTCTGGCAAATGCCCATTAACATGGTGCCTTCCACTCTTTTTATTATGTCCATTTCCAATCTTGTCCCCCCTTGTCCTTTAACATAATGACACTTTCATTTGGCTTGCCCTGCCTTTCAAACACTGCTCTAGTTTCTCCTTCCTGGCAATGCAAGCCTCCATATAATTCAGATACCTGTTTCCAAATAAGAAAACTTTTCGGTCTTTTCCCCCTTAAACTGTATATCTTTCTTCTTCTAAAAGCCATCTCTCTCTGTGTTCACCTTTTGGCCAATTTCAATCCTTAACTAAATTCCAAGTACTTTCTTTCTCTGAACTCCTCTACCGGTCACTTATTTAGCTCTCAGAATTTCTATAACATTTAAGAAATTCATCAGAAGATACGTTATTGGTCAATAAACCAATTTTTGTTTTTAAATGTATCCTCTCCATGATTTGTATTTTTAGTACTCAAGATTTAGACCTTTGCATAGTTTTAACTTTATCAGGACACAAACTGGAATCCTCTTAGATATGCTACAAGTGCTTTTCCTCATTCACTGGCACTTTAGTGAAACTTGTAGTTTATTGGACACCACAAATGGTCCAATTTCTACATTTTCTTTCTCACAATGTCATAATTTGTGGCCCTAGTGGTAAAGAACATGCCTGCCAATGCAGGAGACATAAGAGATGTGGGTTCGCTCTCTGGGTCAGTAAGAACCCCTGCAGGAGGAAATGGCAACCCACTCCAGTATTCTTGCCTGAAGAACCCCCAGGGACAAAGGAGCCTAGCAGGCTACAGTCCTCCGGGTTGCAAAGAGTTGGACAGGACTGAAGCCACTTAACACACTCATACACTAAACAGTGAGAAAAATGAGAAATATCTTTGCAAATAATTCTCCAATGATAAACTTTCACAGAAACATATGTTTATAATAAAATTGTCAATTATGCTAATATAAGATGTGAAGTAAGTACTTAATCATTCAGCAAATATTTTTGTGCCCCTACTCTTTGCCAGACACTACTTTGAGCTCTGAAAATAAAACTGTGAACCAGAGTGGTAAGGTCTTATAAGTTAATTAATGAATAATTAATATATTTCAAGAGAGTGGTAAATGCAAAAGAACAAGACATACTATAGAATGATTGATAAGGTGGGGGTTAGATGGAATTATCAAGGGAGTCCATGTAGAGATGACCCTTGAGCTATCTTGAATAAAAGAGCGGTACATTCCAGAGAGAAATATTAGTATGTGCAAGGATTGTGAGGTGAAATTAAGTTTATATGCTCAAGAAAGGCAGCTGAGAGCATGGTATAAGAAAAATATATCAGGAGATCATGTAGGACTTCATAAGCTTTTTTAAGAGAAAGGAAACCATTGAGTGGTGAAAGAAATGGCAACCCACTCCAGTATTCTTGCCTGGGAAATCCCTTGGACAGAAGAGCCTGGCAGGCTGCAGTCCGAGGGATTGCAAAGAGTTGGAAACAGCTTAGTGACTAAATAACAGCAAGCCATTGAAGGGTTTTAAGAAGAAAACTGATATGATCTGATACAAAATTTTCAAAGATCTCTTTAGACTCCACTGGAAAATATTAAAGGACAATGATAAAAAATCAGGGAGATCATTTAATAGGGTATTGCAGTAGTTCAGGTGATAGATTATAGCAGTGTAGACAGGATTATAACAGTAAAATTGCTGAAAAAATCTGAATATTGCAAGTTCTTGGAATGTAATCGACAGCATTGTTGATGGATTGAATGTTGAGAAGGAAGGACCTGTCATCTGAGTGACTCAATAAAGGGTAATCACTAACTATGATGGGAAGATTGCATGAGGAGGAGGATTTAAGGAGAAGGGGATAATCAAAAGTTAATTTTGTGATTTTGTAGCCAGTTTTTCCTCCTTTCATGTCTAGTAAATTTGTATCTTTTTTTTTAATCTGATTCATCAATTTTTAAATTTTACCTATAGGTAATGAACTTCTCATTTGTAAGCAAAATTGTATTATAATCTTTTTCTGAAAAGTATTTATAGTCCACTCTGTTACCTCATTTTTCTTTTAGTGTTTTTCCTTCATTGTGACTTATTTCCTGTATTCCTGGTTATCTTAAATTATGGCATGGAAATATATATATCGGTAGTTATAAAAGGCTTTGTTATTGATGTTCAGTTGCTAAGCTGGCTCTAACTCTTTGCCTCCCTATGTACTGCAGTACACCAGGCTTCCCTGTCCTTCACTGTCTCCCAGAGTTTACTCATATTCATGTCCATTAAGTAGGTGATGCTAATTAACCATCTCATCCTCTATTGCCCTCTTCTCCTTTTGCCTTCAATCTTTTAAGAAACTTAGGATGACTGCAACCACCTCCAGAGGGAATTTGTGATTCATTCTGCCAAGTTTCCAGAGGTAACAGTGATCCACAATCACTTTAAACTAAGTTCAAGACCAGAGGTTTTCCCCAGATAATCCAGTCAACTCAAAATCATGCTGAAATTTCATGTGAGAGCTTTTCCATTCCTATTTTATCTTCTCTCCAAGAAGTGAAGTTCTTTGGGATCCCAAACCATTATTGAGAAACAATTCTCCTGTTAGACTCTCAAATTTGGCGGGGGGAGTCTAAGTTTTGATTACTGTTCTGCTCACCTTGCGACAGCTGCCATGCTCATTTACGTCTCTCGATTTCCATTTTATCTCTACATTTGACTTGATAATTCCTTGTTGTCGTCTGAGATTTTTGTTGCTTTTTAGATGACTCAAAATTATGTCTTCTCTACTTTTTTTAGCTCTCTGGGTGAGGGAAGGGAGAAAAATTGGGCCGAGTATCTAAACAATCATTATGTGAAGAAAAAAGTGAAATGTTTCATTTTATGCATGTAAAGGATTACATGCCTATTATAAAACTAATAGAGATGTCGAATGGGAATGTGAATATATGAGTCTGAAGTTCTCAGAAGAGTCCAGAATTGAAGACATCATTTAGGGAGACATTAATATATGGAGGTCATTTAAAATCATGGGATCAAATGAGATCATTTAAAATGTGAATGTAAATAGAGAAGTCAAAGGTCAAGAATCAAAGCCTCTGTAATACTGAGGTCAGAATGAGAAAGAGAAGGCTAGCAAAGACTAAGAAGAAGTAGCCAATGGAACAGGAGGTTAAACCAGGATATTACGGTGTATCTACATTTAAGAGAAGAAAATATTTCAAGAAGGGAAATACTGAATGTTCCTAAGAGACTGAGTAAATTAGAATAATGAAGAATCTATTAATTGTGACAATATGGAACTCACAGACAAAAACATTTTCAGGAAAGAGTGTGACTAAAACCTTACCGAGAAGATACTATAACAAGAAGAGGTGGAAACATTGAATGCTGACAACCCAATACTAATTCTCTGTGAAAGACAGAGGGGAAATGAGGCAGGGGATATAGTAGAGTTTATTTATGTATTTATTTTAAAATATTTATTTAATTAATTTATTTTGCTGTACTGGGTCTTAGTTGCAGTGTGAGGGATCTTCAGTTGTGGCATGCAAACTTCTAGTTGCAGCAGGTAGAATCTAGTTCTCTGACCAGGGATTGAACCCAGGGCCCTTGCATTGGAAGTGCAGAGTCTTAGTCACTGAACCATGACTTAGGTGAGGGGTATTTTTAAGTAGACATGACTTTCCCTAAGACGTCCCTGCTGCGGGCTCACGTGCACCTGCACACCGGCGAGCGGCCCTTTGTCCGCAACTGGTTCTTCTGTGCCAAGAGGTTCACACGGAGCGACGAGCTCCAGCGGCATGCCCGCGCCCACACAGGGGACAAACGCTTCGAGTGTGCCCAGAGTCAGAAGCGCTTCATGAGGAGTGACCACCTCACCAAGCATTACAAGACCCACCTGGTCACGAAGGACTTGTAAGGCCAACTGAGGCAGGAGGCCCCACAGATGCAGACCTGCCCGTGTCCTGCCTGGGCCTCTGGCAGGAAGGAGGCCCACGCTGTCATGGGCCCGCCTCAACCCCCGCTCCTGTTGTGCGACTGTCCCCACAGGAAGGGGCTCTGCCGCCCCCACAGGCACCTCCTTCTGAAGCCCCTCGGCTCCGCCTTGGCCCTCGCCTCTCACCACAAGCTCCTGGCCTGCCCAAACCATGGGCACTGGCCAGGCCCAGTGAGACGTTCTAAATCAGGACCAGTGGGAGCCCTTATTTCCAAAGGAAAAACATGAATTTCCCTCCGTCGAGGAGCAAAGTGAGCCCCCTCCCCGCGACACTGCCGGAGTCGCAGCGTGCCATGCCCTCTCCCTGCCCTGCACCTCGCTGGCGCCCTGGGCCACTGCGACGCCTGGACGCCGGGGCCCTGCACCCAGCGCTCCACTGGCAGCCAGCCGCCTCCACTGCACACGCCCAACCCCACCCGACTCTCCTCCAGCACGTTCCAACTTTCTATCTAAAAGTAAAGCTACCCACCCACTCTCTGATTCCCCTCTTTTTCTGTGGAGAACGTTGCCTTATACTTTACTTCCGATGATGAACACTGTGTATTGTGTGTGCTTTAAAGAAGTTTATTTAATTGCTTCCTTCTTCCTGTCCTCGTTACTCACCTCCCCCATGCCTGCTTTTAATTTAGGGTTTTGGGGGGGGAGGCAATGATGAGCATATGAATTTTTTTTCTCACTTTAGCAATTCTCTTTTCTAAATGACAGCATTTCAACTCAAATCTGGATTCAGATGAAGCACCTTCCCATCCTGAACCTCCTCCCTCTCCCCATCATCTCACCCACCCTGACCAGCCCAAGCCCTACTTGTGTACAGTGTATATTGTATAATAGACAATTGTGTCTACTACATGTTTAAAAACATATTGCTTGTTATTTTTGAGGCTTTTAAATTAAAACAAAAATCCAACTTTATTTTAGTTGTAACTGCTTGAGGTATGTTTTATGAATTAAGTGACAGATTTGTTATCCTTTATTAATGATGTACTTTGTTGGTCAGCACTGGGCTGACAAAAATTATTTCTTGCTAATAAATTTAGTTGCCTGAGGCAAAATCTGCAAAAAAAAAAAAAAAAGAAAGAAAATGACATGACTGTTTTCTTATTAAACTGATCTGGTTGAAAGGGAGGAACTGGTGATGTCTGCGAGCGGAGGAATAGCTGCAAATGTAAAGTCTTTGAATGGGCAAGAGGGGAGAGAAGCAGGACTGCGTGGCATTCAGAACATTTCTTCCATTATGATTAGGAAGGGAAGCAAAGCAAGTGAGTTAAATTCCATGTAGGTTGACACAGTTGATGGCAAGAATTTATGTTTTTATTGAATTTGTTGGTCTTCACAGAGGATTAGATTTACTTCCCAAACATTTCTTATCTCTGATAAGAAATTGCATGCTGGAAAAGAACACAGAGAAACATGTTCAGAAAAGAGTGACTATGATTAGAAGGGGGTCTCAAATTTGTGTTACAATAATGAGTACAGGAACTGGGTATATTCCAGAAAAATCTTTGGGAAGATATGCTTCAGAGAGCCCAAGTGTAGTCATGAGGCCAACCAAGAGGGTAGTCTTTTGTGTGTATGTGGCTCCAGAACATAGAACTGTGACCAGTGGATGGAATTTAGAAGGAAGTAGATTTCAATTCATAATAGAAATGAACTTTGTAATAACCAGAATATCACAACTGTGAAGTTGTGACGTTTCTTTCACTGAAAGTGTTCCAAGAGCTGGCTGACCTCCAGGAGGACAGTGTGGTGATAAGGCTTACACTGAAATGAGAAATTATATTCGACACTTTGAATCTGTACCTGAAATCAGTTCTGTGAATTCAATGACTGTTTCATCTTTTCAGATCTTTTCTCAGAGATTAAAAAAAAAAAAAAGAAAGAAAATGACATGACTGTTTTCTTATTAAACTGATCTGGTTGAAAGGGAGGAACTGGTGATGTCTGCGAGCGGAGGAACAGCTGCAAGTGTAAAGTCTCTGAATGCGCAAGAGGGGAGAGAAGCAGGACTGCATGGCATTCAGAACATTTCTTCCATTATGATTAGGAAGGGAAGCAAAGCAAGTGAGTTAAATTCCATGTAGGTTGATACAGTTGATGGCAAGAATTTATGTTTTTATTGAATTTGTTGGTCTTCACAGAGGATTAGATTTACTTCCCAAACAGTTCTTATCTCTGATAAGAAATTGCATGCTGGAAAAGAACACAGAGACACATGTTCAGAAGAGAGTGACTATGATTAGAAGAGGGTCTCAAATTTGTGTTGCAATAATGAGTACAGGAACTGGGTATATTCCGGAAAAATCTTTGGGAAGATATGCTTCAGAGAGCCCAAGTGTAGTCATGAGGCCAAGAGGGTAATCTTTTGTGTGTGTGTGGCTCCAGAACATAGAACTGTGACCAGTGGATGGAATTTAGAAGGAAGTAGATTTAAGTTCATAATAGAAATGAACTTTGTAATAACCAGAATATCACAACTGTGAAGTTGTGACGTTTCTTTCACTGAAAGTGTTCCAAGAGCTGGCTGACCTCCAGGAGGACAGTGTAGTGATAAGGCTTACACTGAAATGAGAAATTATATTCGACACTTTGAATCTGTACCTGAAATCAGTTCTGTGAATTCAATGACTGTTTCATCTTTTCAGATCTTTTCTCAGAGATGTTTTTTTTTTCTTTCCTTATGTTTTGCTGTCAACTGAAGCATTATAATATCTTTATTGCTTTTAATGAAGATTTTGAAAAAAATGTTGTGGGGAGATATAGGAAATATAACTCAGATTGTTTTTATGGTCATATTTTGCAAGCTTCACAGACAAAATATGTGGTATAATAGAATTCTTCTAGGTTTGTCAGAAAAACTAGAGGAATCACATACCCAATTTCCAGTTTCTCCTTCTCCTTTTAATGCTTTTGAACTTGAGTCTGTGCATAAGATGCTTCAATGGGGGTTATTGCTTAATTAATTAGAGACAAGAGAAGAATAAAATTTTAAAGAGGGAATGGTAGATTACAGAGTCGGCTGTTCAGCAATGACATGAACTAATTTGACAATTGAAGGGTCAGTACCTGCAAAAGTAAGGACACTGCTTACAAGCATTAGCATCCAACTAGTAACAATGTGCACGCCAGGATAATGAACTTAAAACAATAGTAATTAGCAGGCTAAGACAAAGGATTAAAATTAAAAATGAATGGCACAGTGCTTTTTGCTTGCTTGTAAAACAGCATTAAGCCAACTTAATCCATTTTAATTCATTGTGAAACCTGCAGTGCAAATGAGATGGATTCAAGGGTCAGGTTCAGCTCCTGAGAAAGTGCGATACATTCACCTGTGACAATTCTTTCTGGAATGATAAAGTAAGGGAAGTCTCTTAAGAACTCTGAATGACTCCATAAGGTCCCCAGAGATCAGGTGTCAAAGTTGTCTATCAGATGCCTGAAAGGAAAAAAAGGGAAGCATTACTCAATGCTATTGTGAGACAGTTGTCATTGACTGATCAGGCCTTTGAAGCACGCTTTCACAGTCAATGAAACCACCTGAATAGATGAAAGCCAGACAGCTTCTGACAAACAAGAGTCTATGGAATATTCATTGTGCATCTGGGAGGGAAAGATTAATGTATTAGAAATTAAAATGGGACCAGAATGTATGATCTTGCTCTAACACTTGGCCAGACCTGTGTCACCCACTGCTAGTGCCTGAAGTCGACAGACAATTCTGCCAAGGTAACTGAGAATCATTAAGCCTCCTGCTATTGTGCATGGTGAATAATAAAACTTTCCTCCTATTCTTTGCCTGGAGCTGACAATGAATAATTCTGGAGCTATTTGCAATGTTAACAGCACCTATCTTACCCATCCAAGCCTTTACGATAAGGATGGAAATATGCATTTCAACAGTCTGTACAGATACTGATTCACAGGCATTTCAAAGGACACCTGTCACTCAACTGAAGGACCTGTCAGTCTCCAATGTATGATGGTGCCAAGAAAATGGCCAAAAAGATTATCTGTATTTTATTTCTCCCCTTTTTCAGATTAAAACACTGTTACATTTGCCATAGACTGACAAGTGATTTACACTGGCAACTGTAACATGTTTAAGACTAGACAAAAAGCTATTCTCTTAGGCAGGCATATTCTTCCCAGGTTTACAACTGTATCAAATATAATATCACAAATGTGATCTAGACCATACAGAATGTCATTATGCTGGATATTAGAAACACTTAATCTGTTTGCTGACATAAAGGTGACATTGATAGAGTTGTATTTTTGACGTCAGTACCCAAGTAAATTTACTTTTAGGAAATTACAAGTAGGCCAGTGTCCTTAGAGCGTGACCCACTTGTATTGGACAACTTCATTAAAGTTATATGTGAGCAACTGAAGATTTTTCTTCATCAGTATGTCATTGACAGTGCTCTTTAAAAATAGAACCACCTCCATAATCAAGAGAAATTTATGTCACTTATTCCAAAAGTTAAAATTCAACTACCAAAGAAACTCTGAATGTTTGTCCCCCTGGATGAAATTATGAACACTATATAAATATCCAGAGATGTTCATAGTTTCATTCCCCTGAACAAACACTGTGACTTTCATTAGGATCCCATTTTTATTCTACCTCTTTTGACTGCAGTTAAATTAGTAATTAAATTAAAGTTAAATTAATAAACATCAAAGAGGTCCAATTCCTCACCCCTGCTGAAGTTCATGAGAGCTCGTCTTTCTCACCAGAGTGTCATGGGTCTCCTCTTTATTTCATGAAGGTAATGAACCTTTTACACTCCCTGTTGACCACAAGGCAGTTCTTGGAAGACGTTTTAATGGTGAAAGTGAAAGTGAAGTCGCTCAGTCGTGTCCGACTGTTTGCAACCCATGGACTGTAGCCCACCAAGCCTCTCCGTCCATGGGATTCTCTAGGCAAGAATACTGGAGTGGCTTGCCATTTGCATTTGGTACGTTAAGCAACTGGGCTGTGGATTTTTTTGGCCTCTGGCTGTTGAGTTATCCCTCTCTTCCTTTCTGCAATGTAGTTCTTATAAACAGTAACTGGTTTTATTTTTTCCCCCTTAAAATTAAGTCTTTGGCCTTTTTTCCAATGTCATTTCATAGGATACATTATAAACCGGGGAGCTGTTCTGTCAAGCATTTGTCCCAAATATCTCTAGCATCAAGGGCTACATTGAAGAAATTTAAAACCAAATGTATTGCTTTTCTATAGATGATAGATGATAGATAGGTGATATAGACAGATAGATATGTGATCTTGATCTTGGAAACCTAAACATGATCTTCTAATCTGAAGCTCCCAAAGTCATACAACTATTGTAAAGTTGCAAAAAGTTCATTAAAATCACTAATAGTGATATAACATAGTTAAAATATCAAAACAGTCTCTCATGAAACACTGTTATAGTAAAAGTGGATGAAGCAAAGAGATAAAATAAGAATTGCCTTGGGCAGAGAATACAATGCTGGCCTATAGCTAGATTCACAATACTATGGGCTATAAACATTTTCATGAGGATTTGATAAACTTCTAATTGTCTCCTTTCCTTATAGTGGCTTTTTTTAAAAATTCAATCAAACTTTATGACCCAGTCATTGCAGATAATTTTTCCAGAATTAATTTCTGAAAAGGAGATTTTTGAAATCTCTAAATATTTTTGTTGACCATGAATGGTTTGAAATGCTTTCTCCAGCATTCTGCCTGTAGAAAATTATGAAACAAAGACATCAGATCCCATAACACAGCAAGCTACTCTGTGGCTTTGCAGAGCACTAGAATGTGAGTCAGGGCTCCCGTGTGGCGCCAGTGGTAAAGAACCCCCTTGCCAGTGCAGGAGACATAACAGACATGGGTTCAATCCCTGGGTTGGGAAGTTCCCCTGGCGGAGATGGGCATGGCAACCCACTCCAGTACTCTTACCTGGAGAATCCCATAGGCAGAGGAGCCTGGCGGGCTACAGTCCATGGCGTAGCAAATAGTCTGAAACGACTTAGCATGCATGCAGGATTTGAGTCAACTATGCATTCTCCAGAGATTCTAATTTTAAGTAGTCTTCCTTCACACTGCTCTTTTCTTTTACCTAAACCTCTGTGTTTTAATTTAAATTCTGAGTGTTTAATGAGTGAGAGTTCCTCTTTCCATCATACTAGTATCAATTTATGGAATACTCATTTATTTAATTTTCACAGCATTCTGTTGAGGTTCTGTTATTACCCCCATTTTACAGTTGTGAAAAGAATCCAAGTTCATGCACTTTGTGGTAAAGAACCTGCCTACCAGTACAGGAGACCGAGAGACATAAGAGACACACTTTTGAACCCTGGGTTGGGAAGATCCTCTGGAAAAGGGCATGGCAACCCACTCCGATATTCTTGCCTAGAGAATTCCATGGACAGAGGAGCCTGTCAGGGTATAGTCCATAGGGTCACAAAGAGACGGACACAGCTGAAGGCACTTAGCATGAAGCCAGTTTGATTCCAGAGGACGTGCTCTAAGCTATGAATCCAGACTTATTTGTGAGAGGTACCATTTTTTAGCATGAACTTATAGTTAGGAAGTCATTAGGCAACATGATACATAAAAGTTATCATACCTTTGACTATTATCTCCTTGAGTAATAAGCTTAATCATCTTATAATATTTAATTACATAATTTACATTCTCTAATTAGTGGATATTTAAACAATAATAAGGAGAAGGCAATCACACCCCACTCCAGTACCCTTACCTGGAAAATCCCATGGACGGAGGAGCCTGGTAGACTGCAGCCCATGGGGTCGTGAAGAATCAGACACGACTGAGCGACTTCACTTTCACTTTTCACATTCATGCATTGGAGAAGGAAATGGCAACCCATGCCAGTGTTCTTGCCTGGAGAATCCCAGGGACGGTGGAACCTGGTGGGCTGCCATCTATGGAGTTGCGCAGAGTTGGACACGACTGAAGCGACTTAGCAGCAGAAGCAGCAAACAAGAATAAAGCTAGGTCAGTTTAATAATGTCCATCGAAATGTTTATTAAAATGATATCAACAAAGGGAGAAAAAATATTTATTTTCTCAACCCTGTGTCTTACATTATTACCATTATTTACTGGACTTTGCATTTTTCTTAGTAAAGCCTATTTCTACTACCTCCCATGGACAACTGATCCAACATTCAGAGCTGGCTGACATTGTATTTATAGTGTTTAATCACTAGAGCACAACAGAATAATATAATTTGTGTTCACTGAAATATAGATCAATCAAATATCAATTCAAGTAAGGAAATAATATCAAGATTACAAAGAATCTCAGATTTTCTAACTGATTGAAAGCAAAGTCTCTATGTCTAGACAAAGCTTGAATAAACTTCTATTGGATACTGCTATCCTGGACAGTGTTTCCNTATCAATTCAAGTAAGGAAATAATATCAAGATTACAAAGAATCTCAGATTTTCTGACTGATTGAAAGCAAAGTCTCTATGTCTAGACAAAGCTTGAATAAACTTCTATTGGATACTGCTATCCTGGACAGTGTTTCCCAAAATGCGACACAATCGGAAGTGGTGGCAATCTAGGTGATTTTAGGTGATAGATTTATTTTAATAGTTATGCATATATCTTAATGTATTAGGAAAAGCATAACCAACATATCAAACCTACAGCTTTATACATAGTTTTTCTTTAAGATAAAGATCATCATGATAATCCTGTTTACATAGACCAAGGAATTACCAACACCTTCCAGTATCAACTGTTCAGAAATACTGTTCATATAGATGATTCCAGTTGCTGGCATCTTCAGTGTATGTATTTGTTCCTGTATTTTTGCAATTCATACCTCAAAACTTAGAAAATAAAATCAATTTGTCATACCCATGATAAAATATTGAGTTACTTTAGAGAGATGTACATGAATAGTTGGAAGTAATTGGTCAAAGGGTTTGATTTATGAATCCTTTTAGGTTCAAGTCAATTGGATTCTCAACTTTTTTTTCTCAGTTTCCCGAGGAGAAGAAAATGAATCTAAAAAAGGTTTTACATTAAGAAGTCACTATTTGACTATACATAATGTGAGAAAAACTTCACGGCTTTCCAAATAAAACTTCTAAACTTAAAATTTATATGTCTGCCTAGAACAGATATGTGAATATATCTTTCACATCTGCATGTTTATTTAAATAATAGAAATTATTCTCGTAGTGCATACATCTTCTATCACTAATCCTTTAAAAGACCACATGTAAATCTATAACAATTCATGGAGCTATTAGGTGTTGGATTTTCTCAAGTCAAATCTAGTTAAGAATTTAAATAACAGCTCACTGAGAATGTACTCCTACATTCAGCAAATATTTATTGTCTACATGTCAAAGACAGTTTTGGGCTCAGCTGATTAAGCAGTGAACACAAAATCCCTGGCCTCCAGGAACTTACTTTAGATTGAGAATACAGGCAGGATAGGGGACAAATAAATAAGATTCTACAAGGCTTTCTAAACCACCACGAGACTGTGGCTTACGCTATAAGTGGACTAGGCATTTGGGAAAAATGATATGCTCTCATATCTTAAAATAATAACATGGATTTCTATATGGAAAATAAGTGGTTGGGTTCTAGAGTCAAAATTACAAGCCAGGAGACCAGTTAGGACACTGTAACAGTAGAACGTCCACAGGAGACCTGATGGGAACTTAGAACATAATAAGTTGGATTCTGCATCTATTATTTCTAAGTAAAGGCTCAAACAAATTTTTGGTTTATTGGATATGAAGTGTGGAGGAGAGAGAGTGAGAGAGATGAACACTGATGCCAAGGTTGGAAATATGATGACTATTATGAGGATATGTTTGAAATAATTGATAAAAGATGTTTGCTCATATTTTTCAAAACCAAATGGTGAAATTGAGTGAATAAGAAATGCTTGTTTGTACCAGTCCATGACTAGGACAATTTCAAAAGAACAAATTTGGGATATTGCTTCATATGGTTTCTTGGAATGTATTACAAAATAATCTCATAGCAATATGATTAGTATTAGTTCTAAGCACCTAAATCTATCAGAAGAGTTAGATGAGATATCTTGCTCTTTCTCAGTAGATACACATGTGAGGTGAAATTTTTATTCCTGATGAGTGCATCAAAACAAAAAATGCTCTTATCTTTCTGATATGAAACCCAGTTTTTTCTTTCTACTATGTATCATGCTGTTGTTATTGTCGTTCTGTCACTAAGTCATGTCTGACTCTTTATGAATCCACAGGCTGTCCTCCAATATCTCCCAGAGTTTACTCAAATTCATGTCCACTGAGTTGGTGGCCGCTCAACCATNCCAGTTTTTTCTTTCTACTATGTATCATGCTGTTGTTATTGTCGTTCTGTCACTAAGTCATGTCTGACTCTTTATGAATCCACAGGCTGTCCTCCAATATCTCCCAGAGTTTACTCAAATTCATGTCCACTGAGTTGGTGGCCTCTCAACCATCTCATCCTCTGTTGCCTCTTTCTCCTCCTGCCCTTAAACTTTCCCAGCGTCAGGGTCTTTTCCAAGGAGTCAGCACTTCACAGCAGGTGGCCAAAGAATTGGAGCTTCAACTTCAGCATCAGTTCTTCCAATGAATATTTAGGGCTGATTTCCTTTAGCATGGACTGGTTTGATCTCCTTACATTCCAAGGGACTCTCAAGGGTCTTGTCCAGCACCAAAATTCAGAAGCATCAATTCTTTGGTGTTCAGACTTCTTTATGGTCCAACTTTCACATTAACTTCAGCATCAGTTCTTCCAATGAATATTTAGGGCTGATTTCCTTTAGCATGGACTGGTTTGATCTCCTTACATTCCAAGGGACTCTCAAGGGTCTTGTCCAGCACCAAAATTCAGAAGCATCAATTCTTTGGTGTTCAGACTTCTTTATGGTCCAACTTTCACATCTGTACATGACTACTAGAAAAACCATAGCTTTGACTATACAGACCTTTGTCAGCAAAGTGATGTCTCTGCTTTTGAATACACTGTCTAGGTTTGTCATAGCTTTCTTTCCAAGAAGCAAGAGTCATTTATTTTTATTATGTCACCTAGTAAAACTTTATACTATTATATAATCAACAATTTCATTATTTTAAATAACAAACTCACTTTTTTTCAATGAGAAGTAAGCTGATTCCCTGGTGTTTCATATGGTAAAGAATCTACCTGCAATGTGGGACACCTGGGTTCGATCCCAGGGTTGGGAAGATCCCCTAGAGGAGGGTATGGCAACCCACTCCAGTAATCTTGCCTGAAAAGTCCCCATGGACAGAGGAGCCTGGCAGCCTACAGTCCTTTGGGTTGCAAAGAGACACGACTGAGCAACTGAACACACACACACAATTTCATTTTATATTTTAATTTTCAAATTAATTGTGTTGTTTGTATTGTATTTATTTTCATGGTTCCTTTGATTTATGACTTGTAACACTAGTTATCTGTCTTTTAGGCATTTAAATAGCATGACTGAATTGATTGAGGAAAATTATTAAATAAGTACTTCAATAGGTGGTATGGGATATGGCAAAATTCACGAAGATTAGAGGATGAGATGGCTGGATGGCATCACCCACTCAATGGATGGTGAGTTTTAGTGAACTCCGGGAGTTGGTGATGGACAGGGAGGCCAGGCGTGCTGCAATTCATGGGGTCGCAAAGAGTCTGACATGACTGAGCGACTGAACTGAACTGAACTGACTGAGGTTTAGAGAAATGTTAATATTTTCTGTGTTGCTTATCAGCAGGGTCATTCCTGAGGAAGTAGGGACATCTAATCTTCTTATGTATGTCTGTTATCTTGCTGACAATTATCAGATATAAAACATGTATTTTCTATCCTAATGTGACATTGTTCTAGGCACGATATATACTAAGTTGTAAGGATAATGTTCCTATCTATGAGAAATGCATAATTATGTATGTATAATGAATATATAATTTATTAAAAGAAAGTAGCAACAAATACAGGCTATCAAATAAATCACATATTTTGTCCTCCTGATTTCCAGAAATCCAAGTCTTTTTTGTAAAGTGGGAGTCACATCTTCAGAATTCACCACTCTCATAAATCTTTCCCTCTTAAGAGAAATGCTACTCTATTTTATTGTAATTTGCACATAACTCTTTAATGTATACATTCACAGGCCTTATTATAGAAACTAAATGCTACTTTCTTATTATTTTATAATTAGTTATACATTTCTATTAAACTATAAGTTTTTCATGGATTGATTTTTTTCTTTCCCCAGCCTAGAGAAGCAAATAAATATTGCTCTTTTTTTCCTCTTTTTCTGGCATCCTCAGTTTCAATAACTATTCTTATAACTTTAATTATCACTTGCAGCTTCAAAAACTTTCTCTTCTCAAATTTACAAGTTTAACATCAAACCTTCATGGTTTATTGCTTGTCCAGCATAGTACATGGTGGCACCAGTCGCTTTCTGTATCCTCCAGGTACTATGCAGAATAGCAGTGCAGAGAAAAGGAGAGGATAACATCAGAACACAGCATCCCACTCACCAAATGGTTAAGCGTGTACCTGGTCATGTCCAGTATCAGGAAAATGTAGCCCAAATAAATAGTATCATCTTACTTAGAAAATGAAAGTTGACTTTAAATAAATAGACTAAAATAAGATAATATTCAAAGTTAGGACCACCTCTGGCTTTTTATTTAAGCCAGAAAGCACATTTCTCTAAAAATCAGTCTCAAAACCAGTCAGGGACTCAGAGTCATGAGACAAGAACTTGTCTCATTCCCCTTGTTATACTCTTTTGCACTGAAAATTAGCATCTAATCCTGTTTATCTTTGTCTTTGATGTTTTCAGCTTTAATGATTTCCAACTCATAGACCATCGTATTCACTAGAGAATCCATCCGAAGTCCCCACCTTTTGCGATGACTGGAGAACAACAAATAGACTGACAACAAAAGCTCCTTAACTACATGCAAACCAGAGCAGCTGAAAGACATCCTTTGTCCAAGGAAATTAGGTCTTGCAGAAATTTACCTATTAATTTGGGTGGGGGGCGGGGGTGGAAAAAGTGGCATAATTTTAGCAAAAGGACTTGAGGGAATCTGCATTTTTAAGCTGCTTATCTGCTCAGGTTGTGGGCTGTCTTCAACATTTTGTGTGGGTATCGGGTATATTACACTCCTAAAAATAATTCCTCTGAAAAATTTCCCTTTAAATATTTTTTCACTTCTTAAGGACAAATGTTCCCTTTGAGTCATTGCATTTAATATATTGCAACTTAAAATTAATTTAATAACATAAAGTTTATAAGCTTGAATTATCAAGATACATCCAGTTTAAGAGATTGTGGGATGTCTTTCTGCCTCCAAAGAAGCTGGGTGTTTATTTGGAAGTTAGCTTTTTAAAGGGGAGATTATAGTAGGTTTCAACTGAAAGTATAGAAAAGAAAAGATCCAGAAAAGATCAGTCTGGATGAGAGCTTCACTTAGAGACTTAAAAAACAGTGTGAAAATCTATGTGATGAAAATATTAGTTGTTGTGATCTAAAGGACATAAAAAATAGGCAATTTTCAACCACTTCTGAAANAAATAAATATTGCTCTTTTTTTCCTCTTTTTCTGGCATCCTCAGTTTCAATAACTATTCTTATAACTTTAATTATCACTTGCAGCTTCAAAAACTTTCTCTTCTCAAATTTACAAGTTTAACATCAAACCTTCATGGTTTATTGCTTGTCCAGCATAGTACATGGTGGCACCAGTCGCTTTCTGTATCCTCCAGGTACTATGCAGAATAGCAGTGCAGAGAAAAGGAGAGGATAACATCAGAACACAGCATCCCACTCACCAAATGGTTAAGCGTGTACCTGGTCATGTCCAGTATCAGGAAAATGTAGCCCAAATAAATAGTATCATCTTACTTAGAAAATGAAAGTTGACTTTAAATAAATAGACTAAAATAAGATAATATTCAAAGTTAGGACCACCTCTGGCTTTTTATTTAAGCCAGAAAGCACATTTCTCTAAAAATCAGTCTCAAAACCAGTCAGGGACTCAGAGTCATGAGACAAGNGAAAATGTAGCCCAAATAAATAGTATCATCTTACTTAGAAAATGAAAGTTGACTTTAAATAAATAGACTAAGATAAGATAATATTCAAAGTTAGGACCACCTCTGGCTTTTTATTTAAGCCAGAAAGCACATTTCTCTAAAAATCAGTCTCAAAACCAGTCAGGGACTCAGAGTCATGAGACAAGAACTTGTCTCATTCCCCTTGTTATACTCTTTTGCACTGAAAATTAGCATCTAATCCTGTTTATCTTTGTCTTTGATGTTTTCAGCTTTAATGATTTCCAACTCATAGACCATCGTATTCACTAGAGAATCCATCCGAAGTCCCCACCTTTTGCGATGACTGGAGAACAACAAATAGACTGACAACAAAAGCTCCTTAACTACATGCAAACCAGAGCAGCTGAAAGACATCCTTTGTCCAAGGAAATTAGGTCTTGCAGAAATTTACCTATTAATTTGGGTGGGGGGCGGGGGTGGAAAAAGTGGCATAATTTTAGCAAAAGGACTTGAGGGAATCTGCATTTTTAAGCTGCTTATCTGCTCAGGTTGTGGGCTGTCTTCAACATTTTGTGTGGGTATCGGGTATATTACACTCCTAAAAATAATTCCTCTGAAAAATTTCCCTTTAAATATTTTTTCACTTCTTAAGGACAAATGTTCCCTTTGAGTCATTGCATTTAATATATTGCAACTTAAAATTAATTTAATAACATAAAGTTTATAAGCTTGAATTATCAAGATACATCCAGTTTAAGAGATTGTGGGATGTCTTTCTGCCTCCAAAGAAGCTGGGTGTTTATTTGGAAGTTAGCTTTTTAAAGGGGAGATTATAGTAGGTTTCAACTGAAAGTATAGAAAAGAAAAGATCCAGAAAAGATCAGTCTGGATGAGAGCTTCACTTAGAGACTTAAAAAACAGTGTGAAAATCTATGTGATGAAAATATTAGTTGTTGTGATCTAAAGGACATAAAAAATAGGCAATTTTCAACCACTTCTGAAATTCCCCCCCCCGCCCCATTGCTGCACCACCACCACACACACACACACACACACACACACACACAATCGGTGAAGTAGGGTCAGGAATTCAAAAGAAAGACCAACAATGCATTCACAATCAGTATGTACAAACCTATTGAATGTCCCGTTTCTATGATTCTACAGCACATACCCATGTCTACTGTAGCCTGTATGTTTACCAAACTAAGAGCCGGAAATGGCACTGTGACTTGTCCATGACTGTTTACAAGTGTTCAGCAATAAGCCTGCTGCTGCTCTGCTGAGTCGCTTCAGTCGTGTCCAACTCTGTGCGACCCCACAGACAGCAGCCCACCAGGCTCCCCCGTCCCTGGGATTCTCCAGGCAAGAACACTGGAGTGGGCTGCCATTTCCTTCTCCAATGCATGAAAGTGAAAAGTCAAACTGAAGTCGCTCAGTCATGTCCAACTCTTAGCGACCCCATGGACTGCAGCCTACCAGGCTCCCCCATCCCTGGGATTTTCCAGGTGAGAGTACTGGAGTCAGGTGCCATTGCCTTCTCCCAGCAGTAAGCCTGGCACACTGTAAATGTTCAAAAGGTGGGAACAAGTGAGCAAGTGCTGAGTAGGTGTATTAATGAGTGAAGTATTTAGTAAATAAACAACACTTTTATGTTGCTCAATTTTCAGTGCCAATTTTTCCCTAAACTTTTCTGGCCACAGAATCATGTTATAAATGCAAATTCCTGACCCAGATTTCATGAGTCAGAGTCTTCAGAGATTCCATATTTCAGACAGGAAACATCTATTTTCAATTAACCAGATGATTCTTACTGAGTTTAGGAATACTTCACATTTTTCAGGCAACTTCTTTTTGCTAGAGCTTTTTAAATCTCAAATTGACTTATTACTCAATTTTCAGGTGGTCTACTTTCCTTGTCAGTTAAAACGACTGTTGGGGAAAGCTGACGGCCTAACTCCAAACTTACAATTGATTATTAAGTGAAATAGGATTAATATCTAACCTGAGCCTGAAGAGATTCTGCTTATCAAGGCAACTTTGGGGATTAGATGTTGGTCATATTGCTTTAAGGAATTTTTATACTAATAATTTAATTTTAGCTCTCTTTTGAAGCAAACAACACAGAAGTCCCTGGTTAGCAATATAATATATTCTTGTCAAACTGTGTCGTGTGAAACCTCTCTCCATCATTACCCCGAAGTCTAAGATTCATGAATTTTAGGGATGAGGGTTTGTGTTTACATTACAGGGCTATGCCACTTATCTCAAGCTTGAATGTTTGACTATATTATAGTGAACTAACACACCTATGTGAGAAGTTTTTAATGAAACTTTACTGTGGAGCTTTTTAATAAATTGAATTTAAAATATTTTTCATGGTCAATGAGAAAAAGGAAACGTGCTATAAAACGCTTGCTCAATAACACTGTGGAGCCAAGCCTTGCTTGTGCTGAAAGGGCATGTAAACCCTGCTTTCAAGAGAAAGAAGACAGTTTATAAGCAAGAGGAAATTCCATATTGAGATGCCATACGGTGTTATGTAAGATGTTATGTAGGCACTCACGACATCTACCATAGCATGATATTGATTATGCAATTGTCAGTGAGACTGAGAGGATGTATTACATTCAAAAAGTATACACAAAGCTTTAAGATGTTGTAACATTTACAGTGGTGTCCATAAATGACTCATATAAATTGTTATTTTCCAACTGCATGATATGAATAATTGGCAAGAGTGTTTCATAACATTTTTGTCTAGTTTGTAAAATGTTGAAGTCACCAATTCTCTCTTTAAGACCTTGGTGATCATACTAGTTTATGTTCATAAAATTACAAGTGAATGTGGAGTATGGTATCTCAGGAATATAAAAAGCAGTCCATACAGTTAGATCTTATAAAATATTTCCTAAAGCTTTCAAAGTGACAAAAAATTAAAAGTAAGGCTTAAAATGATAAGGAAAATCATAAGGAAATAATTTGGAAAAGAGATTTGATGTGGCTATCTGAAGGAAAAGAAATGTTTACACCTATATACTTTCATTTAAAAATAGAAATTAGTGAAAATAAACTAAGTAGTCTAGTGAAGAAGTTTCAAAAAAAAATACAAATGTTATAAAACAGGAATAAGAAAATATAGCTATTTATTTTATTGTTTAAAAATGTTATTTTATCCTTACAAGCTATACCCATGACAAATAAATCTGTAAATCAGACAAAGTTCAGTTCAGTCCAGTTCAGTCGCTCAGTGGTGTCAGACTCTGTGACCCCATGGACTGCAGCACACCAGGCTTCCCTGTCCATCACCAATTTCTGGAACTTACTCAAACTCATGTCCACAGAGTTGGTGATGCCATCCAATCATTTCATCCTCTGTTGTCCCTTTCTCTTCCTGCCTTCAGTTTTTCCCAGCATCAGGGTCTTTTCCAATGAGTCAGTTCTTGGGATCATGAGACCAAAGTATTGGAATTTCAGCTTCAGCATCAGTCCTTCCAGTGAATATTCAGGACTGATTTCCTTTAAGATTGACTGGTTGGATCTNTCTCTTCCTGCCTTCAGTTTTTCCCAGCATCAGGGTCTTTTCCAATGAGTCAGTTCTTGGGATCATGAGACCAAAGTATTGGAATTTCAGCTTCAGCATCAGTCCTTCCAGTGAATATTCAGGACTGATTTCCTTTAAGATTGACTGGTTGGATCTCCTTACAGTCCAAGGGACTCAGACAAGGTTCTGAAAGTGTAATTTAAACACTAAAAATCTAAACACAGGGATAATAAAGGAATTTTAGTATGGAGGAGATTGAAATCATGGTGAAGACGTAACAAAAAGTCACAATGCAATAACAGGCATACAAAGAAGCAAGAAAATATAATCTACAGTGTGAAGAAAGGGGAAAAACAACCAACTGAAACAGACTCAGAAATTATATGGATAATAAAATTTATTGACAAGGACATTGAAACAATTTTATAATTATATTCCATATATCTGAGAAGAAAGGTTAAGCATGTTAAGCAGACACATAGAATAATGTCATATCACATATCATAATAAAATAGCTTAAAGCCAGTGATAAAGAAACAATCATAAATAAGGTCAAAAAAGCCACAACCAAGAAAGAAGCATGAATGACAGCAGACTTCTGGTTAGAAACTCTGTAAGCAAAGCGATCGTGGAGCAACATCTTTGAGGTGAAGGTGAAGTCGCTCAGTCGTGTCCGACTCTTTGCAACCCCGTGGACTGTAACCTACTAGGCTTGCCGGGAGAAATATCAATAACCTCAGATATGCAGATGACACCACCCTTATGGCAGAAAGTGAAGAAGAACTTAAGAGCCTCTTGATGAAAGTGAAAGAGGAGAGTGAAAAAGTTGGCTTAAAACTCAACATTCAGAAAACTAAGATTATGGCATCTGGTCCCATCACTTCATGGCAAATAGATGGGGAAACAATGGAAAGAGTGACAGACTTTATTTTCTTGGGCTCCAAAATCACTGCAGATGGTGACTGCAGCCATGAAATTAAAAGACGCTTGCTCATTGGAAGGAAAGTTATGACCAACCTAGATACCATATTAAAAAGCAGAGACATTACTTTGTAACAAAGGTCTGTCTAGTCAAAGCTATGGTTTTTCCAATAGTCATGTATGGATATGAGAATTAGACTATAAAGGAAGCTGAGCACTGAAGAACTGATGCTTTTGAACTGTGGTGTTGGAGAAGACTCTTGAGCGTTCCTTAGATTATAAGGAGATCCAACCAGTCCATCCTAAAGGAAATCAGTCCTGCATATTCATTGGAAGGACTGATGCTGAAGATGAAATTCCAGTACTTTGACCACCTGATGCGAAGAAATGACTCACTGGAAAAGACCCTGATGCTGGGAAAGATTGAAGGCAGCGGGGAGAAGGGGATGACAGAGGATGAGATGGTTGGATGGCATCACTGACTCAATGGACATGAGTTTGAGTAAACTTTGGGAGTTGGTGATAGACAGGGAGGCCTGGCGTGCTGCAGTCCATGGGGTCGCAACGAGTCAGACACTACTGAGCAACTGAACTGAACTGATCTTATATAAATAAATCTAATTTTCTATATACCATGTGATTTCTAGAATTAAAAGTTATTTTAAATTACACATTTTACAGTTTACAAAGTGTTTTCACATGGACACATTTGATATTGTAATAATTGAGTAAAGTGGACAACAAAGATATTATTTACAAGATGAGAAAACAGACTTCACAAAAATTAAATGGTTGGCCCAATGTAACAGAGGATGTGAGCTACCAACCATGAAATTTGTTCTTCTTTTCTTCTACGTTAATAAACCTTTTATTTTTACCTGGGCATAGGACCATCTGTAACAGAGGTCATATACCTCTGTCTTCTCTGCAGCCAGAATTAGCTAGAACACATAAGAAAAAGTTCAGAGGAAGTAATTCTTCAAATTCAACTTCTGCATCATGGAATTTTGTATTTTCTGTCTTACTTCCCGTGTTGTAAGTATGAATTCTTCCTGCTTTTTCTTCTCTTCACTATACCATCTTTCTAAATGTCTATAATTCATCACCGAGATGAAACAAGCTACCCTTTGATCTCAGTTGGTAAGTTTCAAAATAATCTATTTATTTTACAAAAGAAAATGAATGAAAGTTGGGTAACTGTCAGAGATGAGACATGAACTCTCTGAGTACATAATTTTTAGAAGTCATTTTAACAGAACAAACCTACGGAAGTAATATATGAACATTTAGAATACTGAATTAATCATTCTAAAAAATGTTTTCCAATTGATAAAATATGTTCACAAACAAAAACAATTATTCCACCACCACGAATCTTTCCTTTTCAGAGAAAACTTCACCTTATCTCTATGTTAATTCCTATTAGTAAGCATAAAAAGACTGTTCTAGTCAGCTGCTCTTCTATTGGGAAGTGCATGTGCCTAATAGTTAATTACCTGGGCTTTGGAAGTAGAGTGCAAATCCCAACTTTTCATTTGCTAACTGTGTGACATTACACAAGTTATCTAAACTTTCTGCTCCTCAGTTTTCTCATCTTATAATGCAGATGATAATAATAATGCCTACTTCATAAAGTTGTTGTGAGGATTCAGTGAGATAAAAAGGATCAAAAGAACTCAGAAAAATGGCAGTCTATCTGGAAACACAGCTTGCAAGGGTCAGAGTCAGGATTCAGACCCAGGAAATGCAGCTCCAAGAGCCTATGCCCTTCTCCAGCATAATATACTGTCTTTCAACTTTATACACAAATTCTAAATATGTCATCTCACCTGAGGCTGAAAGCAGCTATGTGATGTGAACAAGGAAAATCATCTCCATTTAAAGAAAAACAACAGAGAGGTTATATATATCAAGCCAGCGACAAAACTAGAGCTGCACTCAGGTTATCTGAGATCTCCTCCAAAAACTCTACTGCCATCTGTGATTCCCCAAATTCCAGTATTTTTAGCTAACACAGAAGTATTGAGAGATCAGTAATTTTAATTTTATTATTTTTTTTTTTTGGCTGCATCAAGGCATGAGTTCCCCACCCAGGGACTGAACCTGGCCTATGGTGAAAAGTGAAAGCACCTTCTACCCACTAGGATTTCCAGGGAATTCCCTTTATTTTTAAACAGACAACAGCAGCACAGGACAAAGAAAGGATAAAGCAGAAGCTGAAATTCGGTGTCTAAACAATTCATCTCTTGAAAATTCCTGCTCAGGGAGATTTTTCCCTTCCCCAGTTAGGCACACTCCAGGCAAGGCAAAAACAAAGCTCCTACTAGAAAAAAAGCAGGAGAGAGAGGAGGTCAAGTCTGATTTCGTTTGTATCATAAGGTAAACCACACAGTTCAAAGACTAAATTTCTAGGAAGAACAAATGAGAAAGTTCTTTTTAATTAATTGAAATGGCTTCTACTCAATCTGGACCAATCCAACCCTTTACTGCATAGCTTTTATCCTATCATTCTTCTAAAAAAATTTCAAAGGTTCCATATCATCCATAACCACAGTTCTCATGCTTGGAACACATTTCAAGAGGCTCCCCAGCAGGAGTGTGCCGTGGGATTAAAACTACAGTATTAACTTGACACTTTTTTTTTAACTAAATAAAACAATTTTATAGAATAGATAAATGAACTTCATAAATAAATAAATGGAATGGGCTATACGGTTTAACTGTATTTCCAAATATTACCTTGTTTTTTGGTAAAGTTTAAATATTTGCTGGGGCCCCCTGGGGACTAGGTTCTGGACGGAGGGGCCCTGCATTAAGCACAGCACTGTAAACACAGGTGGAGGAGAAAGAAACCCGGGTGTGTTTAGAACATCAAACACACTCAAAGATTATTTGAGGGGATAAGAGAATGGAAGGTTGGGGGAAACGGAACCAAGTTATGTAACTAATAAATAAAAATATTTTTGTACTGAAACAAATGTATTAAGTAAAAGGCAAAAACTGCATGAATTTTAAGATAAAACACAAAATTACCAAGAAATTACTATCTGTAACACTGGTTTCATGTAAATCCCTTTTCTATCTCCCAGGAAATCAAGTTTCCTGTGCTATAGGAAGTTGGAAAAGAGACCTAGAGAATAAAATATAAACATTATAGCAAGGTATTCAAAACCTTTACTAACTGGCTCCAGCCTTCCTTTCCAGCCTCATTTTCTACTGTTTCCTTTTCCCTCCAAACATGTTACTAACTAGATACACTAAACTGAATGTTCCCTAATGCAGCCTACTATTTACCATCTCTTCCTAAGCAGTGTATTGAGCATTTTCACATCTCTGAAATTTATTTTAGATGTGTCCTTCTCTGTAGCAAAATCTGACACATCCTTTAGCAATCAGTCAAACCTCACTAGTTCTATGATGCCCTTCCTAATTTCCATGGCAGAATTAATTTGACTCAGCACTTGGGAGATTAATTTGCACCATTATCTATTAGCTACTATGTACTGAATGACAGCTGTGTGGTGACAGGCACAATCCAGTAACTTTATATATACATTTGCAATCTTCAAAAGAACCTGCTTTGAACAAAATAGGTAAACTAAGGCTCAGAAAGATTAATTTACTGTGAAAGATAAAAGAGCCAGCAGAAGGCAGAGCAAGACTAAAAATTACAAGAGCTATCATTGTAGTGACAGAGCGCGTGCACGTGCACACACACACACACACACACTCACACTCACACACACTCACATTTTTCATGAAACACTGTCTCTGATTCTGGTTCACAGCTCTTTATATACATGAGCTCTTTGAATTTCTAGGTCCTATGAATCAAGCACCATTACAATATACATTTTAATGACGAAACTCAGGTTTAAAGAAAAAAAAAAACATATAGATATACACAGACACAGCCAGCATGTTAATAAACTGGAACTCCAACTAAAAAATGAGGCCAAACCTGTATTTTCAAGCTCTTAAACCACTATACTATAATAATATCATAATCATAGGGCTTTATTTGTTCATATATGCTATGTACTATATGCAATAAAGTATGCTAAGTACATTACATATATAATTTCATTTCCTTCTTATTAAAACTGTACCAGTATCCCCTACTCTATGAAGATGAAGACACTGAAACTTAAGGAGTTATTAATTTGCCAAGATGATACAGCTAATAGGAACTAGAGCCAGGACTGGACCCCAGGCAATCTGATTCCAGAGTTAAGGCTGTGCTTTTACCACTACATAAGCTGCTCTTTATATCTGACTCCAAAGCCAGTTTATTTTATAATTTCTGTTACACCATAGTTATTTATGACTGTATCTTTCTCCCCCACTAGATCATGATGCTCTTCAAGTTCAAGGAACATACTAACCCTTTTTGTATATCCTTAGCACCCAGCACACTCCCTGATATTTACCTGTTAAAAGAGAAAGAGTTCAAATTGGAATAGTGGTAAAGAGATTTGCCAAGAGTCACACTATTTGTAAGAAGTGGGGCAAAGATGTAACCCTAGATTATCTTATTATGAAGTCTACATCTTTTCCACTATAACATGGGAGAGACATGGGTTCGATCTCTGGGTGGGGAAGATCCCCTGGAGAAGGAAATGGCAATCTTCTCTAGTATTCTTGCCTGGAGAATCCAATAGACAGAGGAGCCTGGTGGGCTACTGTCCACAGGGTCGCAGAGAGTCTGACACCACTCAAGTGACAGCACGCATGCACCCACGCCCACCAGGTGCTCAGCTGCCAGTCTGTCCGACTCTTTGAGACCCCATGGATGGTACCCCACCAGGCTCTTTTGTTCATGGGATTATCCCGCAAGAAGACTAGAGTGGGTAGCCATTTCCTCCTCCAGGGGATCTTCCCCACTCAGTGAGTGATCAAACCTGAGTCTCACACAGCTCCAGCACTGGCTGGTGGTTTCTTTACCACTGAGCCACCTGGGAAGCCCCATACTGCACCATACCTCAGAACAATTATTAGTTTGGCACTGACATAAACGCCAAAAAACAACTTGGGGACCAGCTGGTTGTTACNCTCTGTGTGTCCCTTGTTTTGAGGTATGTCTCTTGTAGACAACATATATAGTGGTCTTGTTTTTGTATCCATTCAGCTAGTCTTTGTCTTTTGGTGGGGACATTCAACCCATTTACATTTAAGGTAATTATTGATAAGTATGATCCCATTGTTCCTGTCCCTTATACACATCTAGATGTGTATAAGAGACAGGTGTGACCGCATAGAGGGCAGCCCACCAGGCTCCCCCGTCCCTGGGATTCTCCAGGCAAGAATACTGGAGTGGGTTGCCATTTCCTTCTCCAGTGCATGAAAGAGAAAAGTGAAAGTGAAGTCGCTCAGTCTGTCCGACTGTTAGCAACCCCATGGACTGCAGCCCACCAGGCTACTCCGTCCATTGGATTTTCCAGGCAAGAGTACTGGGGTGGGGTGCCATTGCCTTCCCCGAAAGATATATACTAGAAACCCCAAAACAATCACTAAGATAACAAAACAAAACTATAGATGATAGGACAAAAGGGGGTACAGGGAACTGCAAAAAAATATTCAATCCAACAGAAGGCAAAAAAATGAAGGCATAGCGTTATGTGCTTACCAGATATGCTAAGTGGTTGATTTCTTATTTAAACTTCTGTGAGTTAGACTTACAGCCACAAGAACAAAAAGAAAATAAATATCAAAGTTCTGTGATTTAACCCAATCATATCAGTAGTCTATATACTCCGATTGAAAGGCAGACATTGTTTTATTGGATGAAAAAGTGAGACCCCACTATATGCTGCCTAGAAAAAATTCATTTCAAAAATTCATGTTTGGGAGTTCGTGTAAAAAAATAAATAAATACAAAAAAAAAAGAAAAAAAAATAAATACAGAAATGAATTGAAAGGATGAAAAAAGACATAGCAAAACAACAATAATCAAAAGAAAATTGGAGTGAATATATTAATATCAGGTAAAGTAGATTCTAGAACAAAAGATATTGCTAAGGATAAAAAGGAGTGTTTAATAGTAGTAATGTGATTAATTATCTGGGGAGGTATAATACATTTATGATTCTAGACATATTTTATCCATCTTTACAAATAAAACTTGTTTCCCTAAAACTACATGAACCTTAATAGCCTCATAGGGGCAACACTTGAAAGAAAATTAGGAAAACAAAATAAAACCGAATTTAATGGCCTAGCCAAAAATCTTCATTCTCTAATCCCTGGAAGCTGTGAGTATGGTATCTTACATGGTGAATTCAACTTCTGAAAGGTGATTAAGGATAAAGACCTTGAGATGGGGAAATTATCCTGGATTATATGTATGGGTCCTCCTACTCCAGTAGCTTTGCCTGAAGAATCCTATGGAGAGAGAAGCCTCCTGGACTCTAGTCCATAGCGTCACAAAGAGTCAGACAGAACTCTAATGACCTTAGCACGTATGCATGGATGGGTCCAATTGTAAAACATAATTCTTTAGAAAGTGGGGGTTCTTTCCCAGTTGAGTCAGAGAATGATGTGATGGCAGATGAGTCAGAGAGATGAAGCACTGCTGGATTTAAAGATGCAGAAGGGGGAGGGATGCACAAGCCAAGGGATGTGGGTGGCCTCCGGAAGCTGAAAAAGCCAAGATAACAGATTTTCCTCCAGAGTCTCCAGAAAAGAACACAGCCCTGACTGTAGACCAGTGAGATTTGTGTTAGATTCCTGACCTAGAGAAATGTAAAATAATAAATAAGTGTGTTTTTGATGCCTCTAGGTTTGTGGTCGGGAAAGGCAATGGCACCCACCCCAGTACTCTTGCCTGGAAAATCCAATGGATGGAGTAGCCTGGTGGGCTGCAGTCCATGGGGTCGCTAACAGTCGGACAGACTGAGCGACTTCACCTTCACTTTTCTCTTTCATGCACTGGAGAAGGAAATGGCAACCCACTCCAGTATTCTTGCCTGGAGAATCCCAGGGATGGGGGAGCCTGGTGGGCTGCCGTCTATGGGGTCACACAGAGTCGGACACGACTGAAGTGACTTAGCAGCAGCAGCAGGTTTGTGGTAATTTCCTATGCCAGATGTAAAAATACTGTGCCAATTACTAAGAATAACCTGATAAGGACTATTAGAGTATGTTGAACAAAACCTTATATTTTAAACCTGTTCAACTGTAACATTTCTCACTGAACAACAGTTTTTAATTTTGTGATTATTGTATTTCTGATATAGTGATGTCTCTGATTTGCTTCAATTGTCTCTACCTAAATACCTGAAATGTCTTTCAGACAAAATGGGTAGAATCTAGGTGCTTCTTTATCCACCCCAGTTAGTTTACCTTATTATTTTATTCTACCATCAGAATAAATATTTGGAGGTATGGTGCTGGACGACATGGGTTCTTGCTTCTGAGGTGGAAGTCGTACTGCAAATAGACTTGGAGTGGCTTCAACACAGAGATCCACGGTCCATAACTTTAGAAAATGTACTCTTTCTGTTTTCAACTGTCTCTTTTGAGAACTGTTAATAATTGGACCACAAAGTTAAAGAGTAAGTACTTCTTTGTACCCTTAAATTGCTTGTTTCCATTCACTTTGTTTTTCCATAGTACCTTAGTCCTTCAGGCTGCTGTAATAGAATACCATTGTAAGACTGTGTGTAAGACTGGGTAGCTTATAAACAGAAATTTATTGCTCACAGTCTTGGAAATTCACTATCAAGCATCTAGCAGTTCGGCGTCTGGTGAGAATCTGCTTCCCAGTTCTTAGATGGCTAACTTATCACTGTGACCTCACATGGCAGAAGGGGTGAGGAAGCTCTCTGCTGTCTTTTATAAGAGTACCGGTTCCATTCATAAGGGCTCCACATTCACAACCTAATCATCCCTCAAAGGCTCTACCTCCAAATCATCACTTTGGGTGTTAGAATTTAATATATGCATTTTGAGGGCACACAGACATTATGTCTGTGGCACATAATATAACTCAGAGTCATATTTGTGAAAATGTCATATGATTAGGTAAATAAGGACTTTTTAAAAGATTTCTTTCTTAACTTTTGCTTTTTATGGTTGTCAATGATGTTATTCTTTATTGTGAGTGTTATATTCCTTTTAGTCTCTTGTAGCCATAAACTGTGGAGAAGGCAATGGCACCCCACTCCAGTACTCTCGCCTGGCAAATCCCAGGGATGGAGGAGCCTGGTGGGCTGCAGTCCGTGGGGTTGGTAAGAGTCGGACACGACTGAGCGACTTCCCTTTCACTTTTCACTTTCATGCATTGGAGAAGGAAATGGCAACCCACTCCAGAGTTCTTGCCTGGAGAATCCCAGGGACGGGGGAGCCTGGTGGGCTGCCGTCTATGGGGTCACACAGAGTCGGACACGACTGAAGCGACTTAGCAGCAGCAGCAGCAGGCATAAACTGAGTTAATTCAGTTGGCGTTTGCTCAAAAGTCTTTTTTACTACAATGAGGGATTGTTTTGCAGACTTGCCTGTCTCTGGCCTGTTTTATGTCCACTTGACATAAAGTGACAAACCATAGTGACAAAAAGGGAAAAAAAAAGCTTTTTTTTTTTTTTAATGTTTTTTGATATACGGTGGTTCTGGTACTTCATTTAGATTCGTAACATCATAAACAGCCCAAATGATGACTGGTATTTTGGGGACTATGAGATATTGCATTCTTATATAATTAGAATTAATCTCTAAACTATTTTCCTAGTATAATAGCAGTTTAGTTACTAAGTCATGTTCAACTCTTGTGACCCCATGGACTGTAGTCCAGCAGGCTACTCTGTCCATCAGATTTCTCAGGCAAGAATACTGGAGTAGGTTGTTGTTTCCTAATCCAGAGGATCTTCCCAACGCAAGGAATGAACCCATGTCTCGAACTCACATCTCCTGCCTTGCAGGTGGATTCTGAACCACTGAGCCACCAGGGAAGCCCAGACTACTTTCTTAATCTTAGTTTAAGAACATACGCATTTCAAAGAGATTGTCAGAAATTTGAGCATGTGTATAAATATAACTTTTAATATATAATACATTTTAAGGCAGTGTAGTTCAATTTATTTTCCAAAAATTCTTTTAATTTAATTCATTTAAGATTATGTGTTCTTAAAAAGTCTCAAAAATATGAGCTTAGGAAAATAAATAAATAGGAAATAACTGAGTAAAAATATAAATAGATTAAAAAGGAGGTAAAAACTATCTAAACTTCAGTCTAATACAGTGAAATTCAATTCAGATAAGTAAAAGCCTATAGTTCATTGAAACAATACTGGGTAATCATCAGATATTTTCATAAGATACTTTATTTCTTATTTAATCTTCACCACATTTTCATGAGTCATACTTATAGCTATTTTAAAGATGTGCACACTGATATTGAGTTTATGTACATTGTGTAAAATCATCTAGTAACAAACATTAGATTTAGTGACATATTTAGGTTTCTAAAATCTTTGTTCTGTCTTAACTCATTGTCCAATATGTGCAAAATAAGATATTAGTGAAAAACATTAATAGGATTAGGTTTCTGCTATGGAATTTAGAAACCAAAAGACAAGTGCAATATAAAGTAAAATAGCATAAAAGTGAGTGCTTTCAAATTTGCAGTTTAAATTGTGTGATTCACATCACTCATTACCTTTCAACTCTGCTACATTCTACTCCTTTAGTAAAATTCTCTTTATTCATAATTCTCTTCTTGCTTTTCCAACATATGCTTCCAGATTATTTTACCTTGTTGCTTTTCTCACTTCGCATATCAACTGCTATTGCTCTTGATGTGAGGTGGTTGGGACTCTGCCTTCCCAGCTTCTCATCCCCAGCATCCGGCCCACACCTACCTGCTTGTTTGCTCTCCTCATCTCCGAAAGGCCATGGACACAGTCCACTGCTGCATGAGACTCACCCACCTCAAATACTATTTTTTTTTCCCAAACAGGAGCTGTCCTTTTCCTTCATCTCTGCATCTACTCATCAGTTTAATAGAAATCGGGGTTTCTCTGAAAACCTTCTCCAAATGATACCTACTTGCCTGNAGATCCAGCCAGTAATCAGTTCCCTAAGTGTTCTCCACTGTCCGGAACACACAAAGAGATTCACAGAGTTGAGTAGAGAAGAGAATGGGGAAGGAGGAGATAGAGGAGACTTGGTGGAGAAAAAGGAGAGTCCAAAGGGGGAGAGAGCAGTCAAGCCAGTAATCTCACTCTCAAGTAAAAATGGGTACTGAAGATTGGGTTCTTAAAGGTACAAAATTGATAACAAATACCAAAAAGCAAAGATTAAAAATCTAGAGTAGAGGTTGGATTTTCAAAAATACAATATTAAAGAAAAAAAAAGTCACAAAAATTATAAAAAAATATATATATATGAAGTTTGCTTTTAAAAAAATAGAGTCTCTCTCTTCTTTCTTTTTGCAAAGTAATAGTAGATTATAAAAAATGAAAATTAAAGGAGTAATAGAGGACTTAATTTTTTCATTAAAAAAATAAAGAATGATAGTGAAAATAGTAAAAATATATCTAGGACTTTCTCTGGTGTTGTTGTGGGCAGTATGGGGTCAGTTCAGTTTCAGATAGTTCCTTGATCCGGCTTATATTTCTCAAGATCTATAGGCCCCTTCCTGTGTAATTGGTACTAATGACAAGGTTTTAATCTATTGCACCTATCACGTCCAAGGAGGTTCCCTCTGTTTTAGCTTCTTCTGTTTGCTGGTCTCTTCAGTGTCTAATTTCCACCCTGACACTAGGGCGGTGGTGGACACTTTTTTAGGCTCACTCGTTCAGTCATGCTGTGGGGAGGGAGGGGCACTGTCAACAGATAACACTGGTGTGTGCTCACAGTGACTTGGCCACACTGGGTTTGCCCCAGCTCACGGCGTGTGTACTTTCCCTGTCTACTATTGCTTAGGCTCTAGTTGCTCTGCCAGGAACTGTCTGAGGCCGGCCATGGGTTGTGTGCACTTCCTAGGTCTAAGCCGCTCAGGTTCGGGTACTCAGGTAATCCTTGGAGGCACAGACTCGGTTGGACCTGCATTTTGTGCCCTTCCCAGGTCCAAGCAGCTCAGGTGACCAGGTGTTTGGCAAGCATGGTCACTGTGACTTATCACCTCCCCCATCCCTGCCGCTCGGTTTTCTGGGTGTACACACCTTCTCAGGCAGATGTTGACCGTCCAGAATCCCAAGAAGTCTTAGCAACGAAGCCTGCTTGCATTTTGGTAGATAATGCCTCTCTGGGGCCGCGATTGCCCCTTCTGGCTCTGGCTGCCTGTCACCAGAGGGGGATGGTCTGCAGCCGGCTAGCTCTGCTCAGTCCTTTGTTCTGTGAGTGGGTCTGGTGGTGTCTTAATTTAGGGCTTCTAACGTAGCTCTAGTCAGTCCTATGTTCTGTAAGCGGGTCTGGAAGTGTCTTAGGTTAGGACTTTTCACGTGGTAGCTATCCCACAGTCTGGTTTGCTAGCCCAAGTTAGTTCCCTCAGATTGCCCTCAGGGCATTCAGGCCCGGTACTTACTCTAAGCAATGCAGCCTGTGCCTCCCTGCCCAGCCCCTGCTTGCTAGTGGCGAATGCAGACGTCTGTGCTGCTTCTCTGCTGGGGGAGTTACTGTTGGGCACGTAATCTGTGGGTTTTAATTATTTACTTATTTTTCCTCCCAGTTATGTTGCCCTCTGTGGTTCCAAAGCTCACCACAGACTCGGCACTGAGAGTGTTTCCTGGTGTTTGGAAACTTCTCTCCTTTTTAAGACTCCCTTCCCGGGATGGAGCTCCGTCCCTACCTCTTTTGTCTCTCTTCTTGTCTTTTATATTTTTTCCTACCTCCTTTCGAAGACAATGGGCTTTTACTCTGGGTGCCTGATGTCCTCTGCCAGCATTCAGAAGTTGTTTTGTGGAATTTACTCAGTGTTCAAATGTTCTTTCGATGAGTTTGTAGGGGAGAAAGTGGTCTCCTGTCCTATTCCTCCACCATCTTAAGATTGCCTCCTATTTGCATTTTCTTAATTGCTTTAGGTTTGTTTTTGTGGTTCTTTTCCTCCTCTTATATTTCCTGCCTATAGAAGTCCCTTTGATATTTGTTTTAAAGCTGGTTTTGTGGTGCTGCTGCTGCTGCTGCTAAGTCGCTTCAGTCGTGTCCGACTCTGTGAGACCACATAGACGGCAGCCCACCAGGCTCCCCCGTCCCTGGGATTCTCCTATCTAGGACTTTCTCTGGTGGTGTTGTGGGCAGTGTGGAGTCAGTTCATTTTCAGATAGTTCCTTGGTCCGGCTTATATTTCTCAAGATCTATAGGCCCCTTCCTATGTAGTTGGTACTAACGACAGGGTTTTAATCTATTGCACCTGTCACTTCCAAGGTGGTTCCCTCTGTTTTAGCTTCTCTTTGCTGGTTTCTTCAGTCTCTTGATTTTCGCCCTAACATGAGGGGGGCGGTGTTGGGCATTTTTTTAGGCTCACTTGTTCAGTTGCGCTGTGGGGAGCGAGGGATGCTGCAATCAAATAACACTGGCATGTGCTCACAGTGTCTCAGCCGCACATGTGCCCCCATCATGGCACACACAACTCAGGCTCTAGGTTGCTCCACTGGGAACTATCTGAGGCCGGCCCTGGGCTGCATGCACCTCCCAGGTCTAAGCCACTCAGGCTCAGGCACTCAGCTAGTCCTCAGAGGCGCAGACTCGATTGGGCCTGCATTTTTTGCCCTTCCCAGGTTCGAGTAGCTCAGGTGTTTGGCGAGTGCAGTCACTGCGACTTATCGCCTCCCCTGTTCCTGCTGCTCAGTTTTCTGGGTGTACAACTGGCACACATTCTCAGGCGGATGATGACTGTCCAGAACCCCAAGAAGTCTTAGCAAAGAAGCCTGCTTGCAGTTTAGTAGTCAATGTCTCTCTGGGGCTGCTATTGCCCCTTTCTGGCCCTTCGGGCTCTGGCTGCCTGTCACTGGAGGGGAATGGTCTGCAGCCGGCTAATTCTGGTCCATTCTTTGTTCTGTGCGAGGTCCTGGCAGTGTCTTATGTTAGAGCTTTTCACATGGTAGCTATCCCACAGTCTGGTTTGCTAACCCACGTTAGTTCACTCTGGTTACCCTTGGGGCATTCAGGCCGGTCCTTAAAAAACAATGCAGCCCGCGCCTTCCTGCCCAGCCCCAGCTTGCTAGTGGCAGATGCAGGTGTCTGAGCTGCTTCTCTGCTGGGGGAGTTACCGTTGGGCTCGTAAACTGTGGGTTTTAATTATTTATTTATTCTTCCTCCCTGTTATGTTGCCCTCTGTGCTTCCAAGGCTCACCACAGACTCAGCAGTCAGAGTGTTTCCTGGTGTTTGGAAATTTCTCTCTTTTTAAGACTCCCTTCCCAGGACGGAGCTCCCTCCCTACCTCTTTTGTCTCTTTTTTTGTCTTTTATATTTTTTGCTACCTCTTTTCAAAGACAATGAGCTGCTTTTATGGGTGCCTGATGTCCTCTGCTGGCATTCAGTTGTTTTGTGGAATTTACTCAGCGTTGAAATGTTCTTTTGATGAATTTGTGGGGGAGAAAGTGGTCCCCCCATCCTATTCCTCCGCCATCTTCCAATTCTTCTCCAGAGTTTATTTCACATTAGAAAATCAACTAATGTAGCTCACACTCATAGAAAACATGGAGGAAATCATTATCTCAATAGACTTATAAAAAACACTTGATAATGTCATGTTGTATGTCAGTTGCTCAGTCATGTCTGACTTTTTGCAACCCCATGGACTGTAGCCTGACAGGCTCCTCTGTCCATGGGGGATTCTTCAGAAAGGAATACTGGAGTGGGTTGCCGTGTCCTCCTCCAGGGGTTCTTCCTGACCCAGGTATCAGACCGGGATCTCTGGCATTGCAGGCGGATTGTTTACCAGCTGAGCTACAAGAGACGTTCTGAAAATGCAGAAGAGGCAAAATTTTACTCTGTCCTCTAGGGTCTTGGCTGAGCCTCATAAGAGGAAAAATTTTACTTCTGTCCTCTAGGGGCTTGGCTGGGCCTGGTAAGTATATTTACACGAGACAGAAAAATAGGAGAAAACCATACAAATTTATTTAGTATATTTAACATGACACAGGAGCATTTATAAAAGCATGGAGACCCAAAGTGACAAAACCTAAATGCTTTATACTAAAATGAAAAAAAAAAAAAAAGAGTCAATTGTGGAAAAGTAGTAAACTATGTAGGAAGGATAAGGGAAGTTAAAAATTATTGTAACAAAGTCTGTGTTGTACAGAATTCTCTCAGTCTCAATTCTCCATCTTTGATCATAAGAATGTCATGAGGGCTTATCTCCTGCTTCCAGGAAGAAAAAGAGGAATATCAGAGGTCTTCTTGCACCTTCTCATTTTGTTAAAATACATTTTGGTCGAGAATGAGATGTGAAAGGATGAGAATTAATGTGGCATTTCATATGCTGATATGGGAATATAAATTGGCTAAATCTATTTGGATATGATTTGTTATCTTCTGAAGTTGAGAAATATCCTATGATTGAGTATGTTCGATTATAACAAATAGTTTCATCAAACGCTTACTATATTTTTAACAAAATATTTCTTCTTGCATTCATATTTTAATCTATGGTAATTATTCTTCCTGATTTGCATATTTTGACTCTCCTTTCATGAGTTTTAAAAAGTCACAGCTGTAAAAAGCTATATAAAAAACTTTAAATTAACATTTTAATAATACATACCAGATTTTGTTGTTGTTCAGTTGCCCTGTCATGTCTGCCTCTTTGCAACCCCATGGACTGCAGCACACCAGCCCACCTTGTCCCTCACCATCTACCAAAGCTTGCCTAAGTTCATCAGTAATGCCATCCAGCCATCTCATCCTGACACCCTCTTCTCCTTCTGTCCTCAATCTTTTCCAGCCTCAGGCACTTTTCCAGTGAGTCAGCTGTTTGCATCAGATAACCAAAATACTGGAGTTTTAGCTTCAGCATCAGTCCTTCCAATGAGTTTTCAGAGTTTATTTCCCTTTAGATTGACTGATTTGATCTCCTTGCTGTCCAAGGGACTCTCAGGAGTCTTCTCCAGCACCATAGTTCAAAGGCATCAGTTCTTCAGTGCTCTGCCTTCTTTATGGTCCCACTCTTACAACCATATGTGACCACTGGGAAGACCATAGCCTTGACTNTCCAATGAGTTTTCAGAGTTTATTTCCCTTTAGATTGACTGATTTGATCTCCTTGCTGTCCAAGGGACTCTCAGGAGTCTTCTCCAGCACCATAGTTCAAAGGCATCAGTTCTTCAGTGCTCTGCCTTCTTTATGGTCCCACTCTTACAACCATATGTGACCACTGGGAAGACCATAGCCTTGACTATATGGACCTTTGTCGGCAGAGTAATGTCTGTGCTTTTCAACACGCTGTCTAGGTTTGTCATAGCTTTCCTGCCAAGAAGCAAACATCTCCTGATTTAATGGCTGCAGTCACCATCCACAGTGATTCTAGAACCCAAGAAGAGGAAATCTGTCACTACTTCCACATTTTCTCTCTCTATTTGTCATGAGGTAATGAAGCCAGATGCCATGATCTTAGCTTTTTAATATTTAGTTTTAAGTCAGCTCTTTCACTCTCCTCCTTCACCCTCATCAAGAGGCTCTTTAGCTCTTCCCATACCAGATAAAGCTTTTAAATAAATCAAGTGCCATGTCAGTATTAAATAAAGTAGATTTAAGTCTAATGAGATTATAGATATCCATCTATATATGCAAGAAATGCATCTATATTAATAACATGTAACTAAATGGCATACATAATACAGTAAAGCAAAAATTATTGCAATGGATAAAATAACCAAAGTAAAGCTCATGCAATATTTTAACACAGTTTATGATAAATCAAGAAAGGAAGTGTTAATGACATATGAATAAAATTAATATATTTTAGTTAACAAATATCTTCACAACGTGAAAACTTATAGAGGACAAAACTTTCTCTGAGCCACTGCCACATAATATTTACCTCTATGGGCTGTAGGATCAGAAAGTTCAGTGTCCATCCCTGGCCTTGGTTGTTTCTGACTCTGCGATCCCATGGACTGTAGTCTATCAGACTCCTCCGTCATGGGATTTTCCAGGCAAGAGTACTAGAGTGGGTTGCCATTTCCTTCTCCATTGTTATTGGCAATGTGAAATAAAACACATTAAATAACTCTTCTAAGATACAATCTCTATACACATATTAATTTATATTAATGAATATTATATATATATATATATAATGTTACCTTCACCATAAATCTGACTGAGTAGCAAAGAAAGTATATGTGTACTTTATATAGTAACTGCAATACATAGAAATACCAACTCTGAGAGAATGCTCATGGAAGCTTTCCAAAACGTGACTCTTTTCCAGGCAGGCCTCAAATCTAATACATAATTTTAAAAATCTAAGTATTGAGTGAAAGTTGAGCAAGATAATAATTTTAAAGTGAAAGTTGCTCAGTCGTGTCTGACTCTTTGCAACCCCATTGACTATACAGTCCATGGAATTCTCCAAGCCAGAATACTAGAGTAGGTAGCCTTTCCCTTCTCCGAGGTATCTTCCCAACCCGAGAATCAAACCCAGGTCTCCCTCATTGTGGGCAGATTCTGTACCAGCTGAACCACAAGGAAAGCCCAAGAATATTGGAGTGGGTAGCCTATCCCTTCTCCAGTGGATCTTCCCAACCCAGGAATCGAACTGGGTTCTGCTGCATTTCAGGTGGATTCTTTACCAACTGAGCTATCAGGGAAGTTAATAATTTTTAAAGTTCTTTGAATCCTTAAGTTATCCTTTAGGCACACAAGGTGATGAAGATTCTTTCCATAATAGCAACTAATATATGAAATATATAGTAATATGTTTACTGAAAAACCTGTGGCTCTCAAATATAGAAATTTCACAACACTACTAAAACTTATAGAAAAGATGATGCCACAAATCAACAAAACAAGCATATAGATACAGAGAACTGATTAGTGGTTACCTGAGGGGAACAGGTCAACAGAAAAGATGAAATGAGTAAAGTGGGTCAACTGTACGGTTATGGATGGAAACTAAATTTTTGGTGTGAGCATGCCAGGTGGTGCAGTGGTAAAGAATCCGTCTGCCAGTGCAGGAGACACAGGAGATGGGGGTTGGATCCCTGAGTAGGGAAGATACCCTGGAAGAGGAAATGACAACTCACTCCAGTATTCTTGCCTGAAACAGTCCACGGACAGAAGACCTTGGCAGGCTACAATCCAAAGGGTCACAAACAGCTTGACATGACTGAGCACACACGCACATATGCATGCATACACACACACACACACACACACACACACACACACACGCACATGCTGTAGTATATAGAAGTGGAAATGTAATGCTGTATCTATGAAACCTATATAATAATATGTTACAAACCAATGTTGCCACAATAAAAAGCAAATTTAAAACAGATGGTGATGATAATGGTAATAATAATAATTAAAGCTACTATTAATTGAAAACTTTCTTATGCCAAAAGCTTGATTATAGTATATTATGAGCTTTCCTGGTGGTTCAAATGGTAAAGAATCTGCCTGCAAGGCAGGAGACCTAAGAGACATGGGTTTGATCCCTAAGTCGGGAAATCTCCTACAGAAAGGAATGGCTACCTACTCCAGTATTCTTGCCTGGAGAATTCACTGGACAGAGGAGCCTGGCTGGCTACAGTTCATGGGGTGGCATAGAGTCAGACAAGACTGAGCGACTAACTCTCACTTTGCTTACATTTATCAAATGAAGTAGATAAACTGATAGAGTCCATTCAACCTTAAAACCATTCAAGAACCTCTCGAAATCTATGCTTAGTAGTAGTGCAGGGCCTCAAAGCTAGGTTGTCTGATATCAAAGCAGTACTCTTACCATGTTCTTACAAATGAGGGTTGTAAACAGATCAGTGATTTCCTAAATGCAACTCTGCTAAAGTGCAAATAAGAATTATTTTTAATGCAAAACAATTTTGAAGTTCACTAAAATAGTAATACTGGCTGAGAAATTTTTGAAAAAGATGTAGCTGTTTCAGGCATTAAATCTTATTTTTCAATAAGCATGTGATACAAGCGGAAAGAGACAGCAAATCAATGAAAGAAACAAAAATCTTGAAATATATCTAGTATGTATAAAGTGTACTATTAATACATGGTCATATAATAAGTTCCATAAACTAAAAGAAATTAGAATTTATTCAGAATTTTATATATATTTTGGGCCCTATTGGCTAATATTTTACCAAAATACCAGTAATTTCTTGATCCTGCTTGGCTATGTATCCTATCATGATTTATCTGTAAAGCTTATTTGCTGGAAGTACAGTAGTAAGTTAGAAGCAAATTATTTAACTGGTGGGAACTGATTATCAGATTGACCTAAAGTATTTGGGGAAACCGTGAGATCTTGGAAGACATTCCCTTTCTGACTAAGTTCCATTATTGATACTAAGTAAGGAGGAAAAAACAACCTCGCCACTATGAAATTGAATATAACTCATGTGTGAGAGGAAGAGAAATTAAAGAACTAAACTTCTGGTCTGACCCGATGTGGGTAAGTATCAGAACAGTGACAAACCACACATATACAGTTTTAAAACAAGTGATTCACACCCATTAATACTTTTTACTTGATAGATTCCTAAATTCTAATTTAGTATTCACATATCTTTAAAGAAAAGAAATAAAATAAGAAAAAGTAGGGCAAAAACTTTCCTTTCCTCTCTATATTTTTTAAGTGTTAGAAAAAAATTGTTAATTGATAGAAAAAAATGAGTAAAAACCTCAGTTTACATCATATAGAAAAAGTATTTTATATTAACCAATATTTTAAAATAATATGTAAGGGACTTCCCTAGCAGTCACAGTTAAGAGTCTGTGCTTCAAATGCAGGAGGTGTGGGTTCAACCACAGAATGGGAATGATGATCCCACAAGCCTCGCACCATGGCCAAAATTAAAATAAAATATTGATAATAAAGTTAAAAGCTGACATTAGAAAATATTTGATTTTCAATGTATAAATATATATAATTTAAAAGAGAAAAGACTAAAAAAAAAATTGTACTGCTCTACACCAAAATCTTGATTAAAATGTTGAAATAGAAACCCAGAATATTATTTATACACATAACAAAAGGAGAACCATCAAATTTATTCTAGTTCCCAGACTGGCTCCATATCGATACCTCCATTCAGAAATGGTTGTTTTTAGGTTGTGAGGTTACATTTTTTTAAAGAAACCACATGCTTTGAAAGATATATTTGCATAATTAAAATGTTAGACCCATATTGGTATAGACTTTAGGTACACCAAGTTGCTTAATATCAATTTTCTTATTTGAAAATAGTGAATAAAAATGATTATGGCATGTAGTACCTGTTATTTATGTATCAGCTTTTATTATTATAAGATATATCATTTTATATTAAGAAGAAAATGGGGCAAAAAATTAGTAGAATGTTGACATATTTCCATCTGAAGAATTGTCCTCAAATTTTATATTATGAGCCTCTGTTTTAGAGGAATAATAACTCCATGGATGATACTTCTCAGAATACAAATCTGGAAATGTGGAGAAGGACAGACTTCATATCAAAAGTATTCTATGTAACTAACCATTACTATTCCATTACTAATACACATGGGGCTGTTGTCTTGTCCAAAGAAATATCAGTTCATTTGCTTTGAATTAAAGAATAGTTATTTTATCTACAGAAACTATGATATAATATTATTCACACTGATATAGTATTATTTTAATGAGTAAGAGAAGCTCTTAATATTTAATTCCTAATCAAAGTAACACTGAAATGAAAATATTGTCACATCACAAGTTGAGAACATGCAATGTTTTTATACATTTTAAGGAAACAAAATAATGATCTATATATCTGTATCTGTTAGACATATTGCATTATAAAACTTAGAAAAATATTTGTTGTCATATATATAACTATCTTTGGTATAGTAATTTTATAAAAACAAGAATAACTAAGACACTTAGAAAACACAGTTTGTCCATTATATATTATAAAGGCATTAAAAATATCAGTGAGAGAATCATTTACTGTATAATATTCTTTTCACAGCATCTTTCACATCTCTGTTTCTCAGACTGTATATTATAGGATTTAACATTGGTATTATAAGGGTGTAGAGCACAGCTACAACCTTGTTCTTCTCTGGTGAGGAGATGGCTCCAGGTTGGGCATACATGAAGAACACAGTCTCATAGAATAAGCTAACCACTGCTATATGGGAGCCACAGGTGGAGAAAGTCCTACTCCTGCCATGAGTTGAAGGGATCTTTAGGACAGTAGAGAGGATATATGCATAGGAAACCAGAATGACAGTTGTGGTGGTAATGATGATGAGAGCAGAAAGAATAAACAGTACAACCTCGTTCACAAAGGTGTCTACACAGGAGATCTTGATCAGGGCTGGGACATCACAGAAAAAGTGGTCCAATCTGTTTTCTCCACAGAAACGCAAACTAAAGGTGAAACTTGTTTGGACTACAGCATTAATGCAACCACAGATATAAGAGCCAGTTACCAATTGAACACAGAGTTTTGGGGACATATACACAGGATACAGGAGCGGGTAGCAAATGGCTGAGACTCTATCAAATGCCATGACAGCCAGAAGAAAGCCCTCAGTGGTGACAAACAGAGCAAAGAAGAAAAATTGGACTGCACAGCCTTTGTAAGAAATTTTCTTTTCATTAGACAAGAAGTTAGCTAAAGTTTTGGGAGCAATGACTGTGGAGTAGCAGAGATCTAAATAGGACAAGTTTCTAAGGAAGAAATACATAGGCATTTGAAGTCTGGAGTTCATCTTAATGACAACTATCATGCTGATATTTCCCAGCAGAGTGACCACATAGACCAGCAGGAATGCTAGAAACAGGAGGATCTGTAGCTTTGGAGGGGTTCTAAATCCCAGCAAAATAAACTCAGTCACCTCTGAGAAGTTCCTATTAAACTTATTCTTCATAGCTGAGATAAAGGTAGGGCTGGAGAGATAATAACATGAAAGAAATGAACAATCAGAATATATGTTGTAGTAAAAATAAGGAACCAGCATGGGAGAAAATCATTTCATACTATATTGTTCCCAATATTTTACAAATCATTAATTTAAAAAAATAACTATTTTTAAAAAGTCTTCCTAGTGAAGAGTTAAATCTGACTGGTTATCCTTTTTCAGATATGCTTATTTACAAATATGGATTTGCTCTCCAAATGTGCTTTGGTAAAGTGGAGATTCTAAGAAAATATTTGGAAATAAGAGCCCTTTCCCCTTGGATTTATTGTCAGTTTGCTGGTGTTGAAAAGTGCCTCCTTTAATGAATGGTGTTTCCCACTTAAGATTTTACCTGGAGTAAAATCTGTTTAATTTATAATCTCATTTTATTGTTAATGATTAGTTTATCTACTTTAGAAAAATAATATGTAAGTATTGTACCTGTCTTTCTATCTTTAGAAGAAACACTTCAGATCCTGACAAAAGCATGATCCTTTTTTAAAATTTTTTAAATTAATTAATTTATTATAATTGGAGACTAATTACTTTACAATGTTGAGGTAGTTTTTGCCACACATTGACATGAATCAGCCATCAGTGTACATGTGTTCCTTTGTCCCAAACTCCACTCCCACCTCCCTCCCCAGTCCATCCTTCTGGGTTGTCCCAGTGCACCAGCTCTGAGTGCCCTGTTACACACATCGAACTTGGACTAGGCATCTATTTCATATATGGTAATATATATTTTTCAATGCTGTTCTCTCAAATAATCCCACCCTTGCCTTCTTCCACAGAGTCCAAAAGTCTGTCCTCTTCTGCTGTCTCACATATAGGGTCATCACTGCCGCTTTTCTAAATGCCAAGGTGGTGGTGGTTTAGTCGCTAAGTCATGTCCAAGTCGTGTCCAGCTCTTGCGACCCCATGGACTCTAGCCTGCCAGGCTCTTCTGTCCGTGGGATTTTCCAGGCAAGATTACTGGAGTGGACTGCCATTTCCTTCTCCAGGGGATCTTCCTGACCCACAGATCAAACCCATGTCCCAGGAATAGAACCCAGGTCTCCTGCATTGCAGGCAGATTCTTTACTAACTGATCTATGAGGGAAGCCCATATATAAATTCCGTATATACGTGTTAGTATACTGTATTGGTTTTTTTTCTTTCTGACTTACTTCACACTGTATAATGGGCTCCAGTTTCATCCACCTCATTAGAACTGACTCAAATGCATTTTTACACATTTACATCATATCCTGTTTCTCCATTATTTTTGTGCCTATGGTGACATACAGTCTTAATGGCATAGTTTGCTGAAAACAGAATGATTCTTGCTTATATTTCCTAAACACAATGAAATCAGACTTTATTGTTTTCCTTCCACCCTTCTTTCCTTCCTAATTTTCTTCCTTTGTTTCTTCTCTCTTTTGCTTAGTTTGGATTTTGCAGATTAGAATGCAAGTGAAGAATTCTAAAGATCTTTGACATATTTTTCTGTCTTTTCAGAGGCAGAAAAAATTTAATTACAAATACAAAGATCTGTTCACATGCAGCATGAAAGGCATGTAGAACAATTTAGAGATAGCCACAAAAGAAAAACTATGTATTTAAACAAGCTTGTACTATATTTATTTAGTTTTTCTATTTTGACTATAAAATGTCCTCAGATGAAATACATTGAGAGATAAAGAAAGAAAGTAGTTTTTCTTATAATTTTATGAATGAGGATATTGAGACAAAAACATATTAAGAGGTTTATTTAGAGTCATGAGGTTGAGCAGCATAGTGACTTGTTATTCAATAATCATAAAATACTAAATAAAGTTGACAATAAATTTAAAACCTCACATACTATAAAAATGATACCTAAAAACTCATGTACTATAGAAATATTTTTATAATGAAGATTTATAATTTTATATACATAAAATAATTACAGTAAATAAATAAAATCACATATGATCTAAATTAAGAAATGTCTCCTAAAATTTTTTATATTTTTTGTTGCCACTACTATGATTTTATTCCTGTGACATTATTCTCAGACTAGTTAGAATTGTGAAAGCATATTAAAATCTATTCAGCACAGTTACAGTATCTACCTTTTTGAAAATTTTAAAGGTTATTAGAAGTGTTGACTGATAGATTTTAGAAGGCAGAGGAATGGTTACAAATAAAAAAAGAAAGAAAACCTCTGTCAAGACTGTCAACTACAAAATGCTTACTTTCCTTAAAATTCATATATAAAGTTTCTGATTTCAACAGAAAAAAAGTTATCAGGAAAAGTGTTGAGAACAACTTACGTATAAAATATATTCACAAGAATGGATACTACTTCTCATCTTAGGATATCCTCTATGATAAGTACTGTATTGTACATTCATGAAGAAATAAAAATATGAAAAGAAGCAAATCTTTGTTTAACAGGAAATTTTTCTGCAACATAGGTTGCATTTCATCACTGTTAAGATCTTGTCTCAGATTGCTAAGGTGAACAGGTGTTAACACAAATTGTGGTTTATCTCTCTCTTTTATTATACTTTTCATTTATTAAACCAACAAATATACTAGAAATGGGTCCTAAGAGAAATTCTTTCATGGGAATGGAAATCTTGATGGTGAGCATTTCCTCTGCAAGGTATTCTTTGGGGATTAAGGCCTTTCTCACCTATGATGTATTTTCTATTGATATCATAATGAAAAAAGAAAAATGAGAGAAAAAATTATTAATTAGTAAGCTCACAAGACCATTAGAGAGTTAGATATACTCTCTAGAGGACATAAGGACTATAGTTATACTTACAAAACTTAATAATTTTAAACACATTTGGATAAGAAATATTTGATTCTTCTTTTATTTCATGATTTACACAGAAGGGTATTCATAATTTTTCATTTGAATGGGTTACAGCCATTTAGAAATTAATTTCTTATCTCTACTGTAAATACATCATGCTTTTATTAATACATAAAATAATCTAAACAGTCCATGGACGAGCTGGGGGGAAAGGTAGGGATGATTTTGAAGTAACATAGGTATTAGCAAGATCAGGAGATTATGGATCCACCTATGATTTCAAAGCACTAAAAGAGGAGGTGTTAAAGGATCTCAGAAGCCTGGAAATATCTTCAAGAGAGAGAGCCACGGTGGGGTTTGAACACTAGGTGATAGAACCAGAAAAGAGAAACAATCCAATTGAAAAAGCAACATATGTCTTGTATTCCTGTATCCTCAGTTCTGCCTTTATAGTGTGAAACCAGCCATAGACAATGGGTAAATGAACAAATGCAAACATTTGGCCTAGAGGCTATAGTTGGATGACTCTAGAATATATAAAGATTCCTCAATGAATATGTTGGAAAAGAAGAAATCTTACATAAAATATTTTTAAGACTTCACAGTTATGTTCTGTGCGTTTCAAAATGTTCCTCAAGATTCTTGTTTCTTCTAATAATATTTCCCTTTAGCTAGAAAAGTTACTTATGCATCCTTTATTGTGCTCATCTTGCATGAAATGTTCCCTTGATATCTCCATATTTCTGAGATGTCTATTCTTTCCCATTCCATTGTTTTCCTCTATTTCTATACATGCATAAGTATATATATGGAATATATTTATATATGGTATATACATACACACACACACACACACATCCCCAAACAGCAGAACACATTTTTTCAAGTGTACACAGAACATTCTTCAAGATAGATCACATGCTAGGCTACAAAGTAAGTCTCAGTAAATTTTAAAAGATTGAAATCATATAAAGCATTTTTACTGATTACAATAGTATATAACTAGAAATCAATTATAAGAAAAAGCTACAAAAACATAAACATGTGAGGATGAAACAGTACACTATTAAATAACCAATGGGTCAGTGCAGAAATCAAGAAGGAAGTCATAATTAAATGGAGACTAATGAAAATGAAAAGCAATGATCCAAATTATGGAAACAACAAAAGAGATCGCAAGAAGGAAGTTTATACTGGTACAATCCTACCTCTGTCTCTTATACACATCTGGACAGTAGAGAGGATATATGCATAGGAAACCAGAATGACAGTTGTGGTGGTAATGATGATGAGAGCAGAAAGAATAAACAGTACAACCTCGTTCACAAAGGTGTCTACACAGGAGATCTTGATCAGGGCTGGGACATCAGTTATACTGGTACAATCCTACCTCAGGAAAGAAGAAAATCTCAAATAAACACTCTAACCTTATTCCTAAAGGAAGTTAGGGGTAAGAAAGATTAAATGAAAAGAAAACCAACTACTACATGTGAGTAGGAGGAAAGAAATAATAAAGATCAGAGCAGAAATAAGTAAAATAGCAATTAACAAACAATAGAACAGACCAATGAAACAAAGTTCTGTTTCTTTGAGAAGATAAAGAAAATTGATCAATGTTTAGCCAAAATTGTCAGAAAAAAAGAGAGAGAACCCAAGTATGTATAATCAGAAATAAAAGAGAAGTCACAAACAACACCACCAAAATACAAATAATTATAAAATACTACTAAGAAAAGTAAAGGTTAATAAGATGCAAAAAGTAAAAGAAAAGGAAAAATTACTAAAAATGTGTAATCTCCCAAGACTGAATCAAGAAATAGAAAATATGAACATATTGATTACCAGTCATGATTATCTGGGTCGTGAAGATCTTTTTTGTATTGTTCTGTGTATTCTTGCCACCTCTTCTTAATATCTTCTGCTTCTGTTAGGTTCCTAACATTTCTGTCCTTTATTGAGCCCATCTTTGCATGAAATTTTCCCTTGGTAGTTCTAATTTTCTTGAAGAGATCTCTAGTCTTTCCCATGCTATTGTTTTCCTCTCTGCATTGATTGCTGAGGAAGGCTCTCTTATCTCTCCTTGCTATTCTTTGGAACTCTGCATTCAAATGGGTATATCTTTCCTTTCTCCTTTGCTTTTCATTTCCCTTCTTTTCACAGCTATTTGTAATGCCTCCTCAGACAGCCATTTTGCTTTTTTGCATTTCTTTTTCTTGAGGAAGGTCTTGATTTCTGTCTCTTGTACAATGTCACATACCTCCATCCATAGTTCATCAGGCACTCTGTCTATCAGATCTAGTCCCCTAAATCTATTTCTCACTTCCACTGTATAATCATAAGGGATTTAATTTAGGTCATACCTGAGAGGTCTAGTGGTTTTCCCTATTTTCTTCAATTTTAGTCTGAATTTGGCAATAAGGGGTTCATGATCCAAGCCACAGTCAGCTCCCAGTCTTGTTTTCACTGACTGTCTAGAGCTTCTCCATCTTTGGCTGCAAAGAATATAATCAATCTGATTTCAGTGTTGACCATCTGGTGATGTCCATGTGTACAATCTTCTCTTGTGTTGCTGGAAGAGGGTGTTTGCAATGACCAGTGCATTCTCTTGACAGAACTATATTAGCCTTTGCCCTACTTCATTCTGTACCCCAAGGCCAAATTTGTGTGTTATTCCAGGTGTTTCTTGACTTCCTACCTTTGCATTCCAGTCCCCTATAATGAAAAGGACATCTTTTGGGGGTGTTAGTTCTAGAAGGTCTTGATGGTCTTCATAGAAATGTTCAACATCAGCTTCTTCAGCATTACTGGTCAGGGCATAGACTTGGATTACCGTGATATTGAATGGTTTGCTTTGGAAACGAACAGAGATCATTCTGTCACTAGTACTGCATTTAGGATTCTTTTGTTGACTATGATGGCTACTCCATTTCTTCTAAGGGATTCCTGCCCACAGTAGTAGATATAATGGTCATCTGGGTTAAATTCACTCATTCCAGTCCATCTTAGTTCACTGATTCCTAGAATGTTGACGTTCACTCTTGTCATCTCCTGTTTGACCACTTCCAATTTGCCTTGATTCATGAACCTGACAGACTGGTTCCAAATAGGAAAAGGAGTACATCAAGGCTGTATATTGTCACCCTGCTTATTTAACTTATATGCAGAGTACATCATGAGAAACGCTGGGCTGGAGGAAGCACAAGCTGGAAGCAAGATTGCCAGGAGAAATATCAATAACCTCAGCTATGCAGATGACACCACCCTTATGGCAGAAAGTGAAGAAGAACTAAAAAGCCTCTTGATGAAATTGAAAGAAGAGAGTGAAAAAGTTAGCTTAAAGCTCAACAATCAGAAAACAAAGATCATGGCATCTGGTCCCATCACTTCATGGCAAATAGATGGGGAAACAGTGGAAACAGTGAGAGACTTTATTTTTCTGGGCTCCAAAATCACTGCAGATGGTGATTGCAGCCATGAAATTAAAAGACGCTTACTCCTTGGAAGGAAATTTATGACCAACCTAGACAGCATATTGAAAAGCAGAGCATTACTTTGCCAACAAAGGTCCATCTAGTCAAGGCTATGGTTTTTCCGGTGGTCATGTATAGATGTGGGAGTTGGACTATAAAGAAAGCTGAGCACCGAAGAATTGATGCTTTTGAACTATAGTGTTGGAGAAGATTCCTGAGAGTCCCTTGGACTGCAAGGAGATCCAACCAGTCCATCCTAAAGAGATCAGTCCTGGGTGTTCATTGGAAGGATGATGTTGAAGCTGAAACTCCGATATTTTGACCACCTGATGTGAAGAGCTAACTCATTTGAAAAGACCCTGATGCTGGGAAAGATTGAGGGCAGGAGGAGAAGGGGACAACAGAGGATGATATGGTTGAATGGCATCAGCGACTCGATGGACATGGGTACTCTGGGCATTGGTGATGTACAGGGAGGCCTGGTGTGCGCGGCTCATGGGTTTGCAAAGGGTTGGACACGACTCTGTGACTGAACTGAACTGAACTGAATGAAATTGAATCAGTAATAGCAAGTAACCAACAAACAACCAGACCATACAGCTTCACAAGAATACTGCCAGCATTTAAAGAAGACTTAACACCTATCCTTTCTCAAACTATTACAAAAAATTAAAGAGGAAGGAACAACTTCCAAAATTATTCTATGAGGCCAACACCCTGATGACAAAACCAGACATAACACAAATAAAACAAAAGTACAAGCCAACATCATTGTTAAATATAGATGCAAAAATCTTCAACAACTTTTTAGCAAAAAAAAAAAAAAATTCAATAATACATGAATAGGATCATATACCATCTTCAAGTGAGATTTATCCCTGGGATGAAGGGATGGGTCAAAATCAACAATTCAATCCATGTGTTCACCTCATTAACTAATTAAAAATAAAAGTTATATGATCATCTCAGTAGACCCACAAGAAGCTTTGAACAGGATTCAACATCCATTTATGATTTAAATGATCAACAATAAGTGAAAAGCTGAAAACATTTCTTCCAAATTAGGAATAAAATAAGGATGATCAGACAAGAAAAAGAATTCAAATTGGAAAGAATAAAATAAAACTATCAGTATTTTTAAATGTTATGATACTGTGTATAGAAAATCCTAGAAGATGCCACCAAAAATACTATTAGAACTAATAAATGAGTTCATCAAAGTTACATAATAAAAATTAACATACATAAATATATAGTGCTTTTGTACACTAACGACAAACTATCAGGAAGAGAAACTAAGAAAATTTCAATTTATAATTGGTTCAAAAAGAACTAAGTACCTAAGTTTTAATCTAACTAACGAGATAAAAGATCTGGACTTGGAAACCTGTAAGACACTGATGAAAGAAATTGAAGACACAAACAAACAAACAAACAAATATCTGTCATGCTCCTGAATTGTAATAATTAATATTGTAGAAATAGCCATACTACCCAAGGCAATCTACAGATTTAGTGTGATCCCTATCAAATTAGCAATGACATATTTAAATAAAATGAGAGCAAGTAATTCTAAAATTTTTATGGGAACAAAAGCTCCCAGATAGCTGAACCAATCTTGAGAAAGAAGGACAAAACTGGAAATATCATGATCCTTATTTCATACTATATTACAAAGCAAAGTAACCAAAATAGTATGGTACTGGCACAAAAACAAACATATAGATCAATGGAACAGAATAGGAAGCCCAGAAGTAAATCCAGGTTTACGCATCAATTAATCTACAATAACGGAGAAAAAAAATACACAATAGAGAGAAGACAGACTCTTTAATAAATGGTCTTGATAAATCTGGATAGCCATATGCAAAAAAATCATACAAAAGGATTTACTTTCTCATACCATATACAAAAATAAACTCAAGATGGATTCAAAACTCAAATGTAAGATCTGAAATCATAAAACTCTTATAAGAAAGCATAGACAATACACTCTTGATATCACTGTTAGCAGTATTTTTTTGGGTCAATCTCTTCTTATAAGGATAACAAAAGTAAAAATAAATAAAATTTTATGTTAATTCATTTGTTGTGTTAATCAGCTCTTGAATTTTTCCAATATCCATATCTTGAAACACTTTACTCACTTCACCAGCTTTTTTGCCCTGTCTTCAATGCCTTTCATGATTTTCTTGATTGGCTCTATTGTAAATCATGTGAAGTCATACATCTGAATACTGTCTCTCCAGCAGGAATTTATTGTTTCAGACTTGATGGCTTTCACAGCTTTTTCTATAACAATGATGGCATTTTCAATGGTATAATCCTTTCAGACTTTCATAATGTTCTCTCTCTATCAGAGTTCTCTTCCATATCATTGACAATATTTTCCAGAGTATTGTGTGTAATGAGCCTTAAAGATCCATATGCCCCCTGATGTAGAGGCTGAAATAGAGATGTTGTGTTCAGGGGGAAAGTAGACACCTTTGGTTTTTAACTCATGGGGATCTGGGTAGCCAGGGACACTATTCAATATCAAAAATAAATAAATAAATTTAAGATATACCCCTCCAGCAAGGTACTTCCTAATTTAGGGATAAAGCTTTAGTGGAACCAATCCAGAAAAGAAAAGAGAACTTGTCTAGTCCTTCTTGCTGTACAACCAAAATTTGGCAGCTGCTGTTTATTGTTTCCCTTTAAATCTTGGAGGTTAGTAGTTTTATAAGTAAGGACAGTTTTGAACATAAACCTGAACACATTTGCACAAAACAATAAGGTAAGTCTATCCATTCCTGGCTTAAATCCTGGTGCTTACTTCCCTTCCTCACTAATAAATATCCTTTGTGACAGTTTTTTTTTTTTTTTCCCCCAGAAAATGGCACTTTTATCTGCATTAAAACCTGGTTCAGACAGATATCCTCTCTCCTCAATGATTTTCTAAATGGCATTTGGGAACTTATCTGCCACCTCTTGATCAGCAGAAAATGCTTCCTGTGTTATCTTGACACTTTTTAAGCCAAAACTCTTTCTAAAATTGTGAAACCATCCTTTTCTGACATCAGGTTTTCCAGTTTTAGATCCTTCACCTTTCTTTTGCTTTACATTGTCATGTAATAACTTTACTTTCTCTCAAATTGTATTAGAATCTATAGATATGTCTTTCTTATAGCAATCCTGCACACAATAAAAGCTGAATTTTTAATACAATATAAAAGTATTTCACAAAAGTTCAAAGTTTTCATGCCTACTAGAATAGCTACAGCAAGCTACATCTTCTCAAATTTCTTTTTTTTTTAAATTAATAGTCCTTACACAGGATTCGTTCATCTTAAAATGATGGGCAACCATAGCTACAGACCTCAATCAGTTGAGTGTACCAAGCAGTTCGACTTTTCGTTCCAAGGTCATGACTATTCTCTGCTTCTTAGGAGAACTTCCAGTATCACTAGTGGCATTTCCTAGGAGTCCTATAATGTTTATATTTAAGGAGTTACACTAACCAGGATGAAAAATATATAAGAAGTGGGAGAGGTCACTTTTTATTGTGGTATCCAGTTTATTGGAGAGACTAGAAGCTCACATAGAGTGTCATTTGGAGCCTTATGTACATACTCATAGGACTTGAGCTCACTACAACAGCAAGAGGGAGGTAGCTACAAAATTATGACAGTAGCACAGTATGTACTATAATCAATTTCCTATAATTATGATTTAATAATATTCTTATGTTTTCACATTTCCCTCAGTTGGAAATGGTTCCAGGTATGGTCTGTAAGTATTTGTGTGCATTTGTTTTGGTAAATTTTAACTTTTTATAATAAACTTGTGTATATTTTATGACAATAAATGACAAAATAGAGTAGTACTTACATACAGTTTATGCATTTATGACACATCTAACTTTTTCTTAATTTTTAAAGATATTTCTAGGCCACATGGTTCATCTGCAAGTTTTTTCAAATTGCTGCAAATACTCAAAAATTTCCAATACACTTATTGAAAACGATTGTGTATAAGACAACCTGTATATTTCAAACCAGTGTGTTCAAGGGGCCACTCTATAGTCATACACCATAATAATGGGGTTAGGGATTGAACATATGAGTTTTAAAAAACGTAATTCAACCCATAACACTTTTCTTTCTGTTTCTTGTCTATTGCATTAGCTAAGACTTACAGTTGGATGTTGAAAGGTTTTTGCAATGGGGAGTTCCTAGACTTGTTCCTAATTTTATCAAGAAAGCTTCAATACTCTATAGTCATACAGCATAATAATGGGGTTAGGGATTGAACATATGAGTTTTAAAAAACGTAATTCAACCCATAACACTTTTCTTTCTGTTTCTTGTCTATTGCATTAGCTAAGACTTACAGTTGGATGTTGAAAGGTTTTTGCAATGGGGAGTTCCTAGACTTGTTCCTAATTTTATCAAGAAAGCTTCAACTCTCTCACCATAAATATGATCTTAGCTCTAGATTTTTGGTAGATGTAACTTTTCAAGAAAATTCTCCTCTATTCCTAGCCTGCTAAGAGCTTTATTTTTATGTTTGTACCATTACCACACATATCATTCAGGTTCAAAATGATGAGACACACCTTCTTTGCTGCATCCATCTCATACTAATCAGCTTCTATGTTCTGTGTATTTTACTTATAATTTTTAAATAAGCCTTTTAAAAATTACATTGTCATACTTAAAGCTCCATAAAAAACATAAACTGATAAAGCAGTTTTGCTACTCCAGTCTTACATCCTTCAAATATATTTTCCATACAACCATAGGAAGACTTTCCTTGATGACCAAAGCTCACTCTCAGGCATGCCACTTTACAATCTTCATGCTTTACTGTTTACATACATTAAACAATAAAATAAAATCTCTAGATTTTAATTACCTGTCCAATGATCTGATTCCAACATTAAACTAAATTCCCTAAAGAATAAGTTTATTCATACCTAATCCTACTACAAGATCAAAAATGTTAGACAGAGATTAAATAAAATTAATGGAATAAATGAAGATACAGAGCCATAGTAAGTAAATTTTGGATCATACTCTATTTTGACAACTGCCTTACTTCTATTCTTTTTTTTTTTTTTTTTAGTTTCTGAATGTTGTTTTTTTAATTAATTTATTATTTTTTATTTTTTTACTTTACAATACTGTATTGGTTTTGCCATACATTTACATGAATCTGCCAAAGGTGTACATGAGTTCCCAACCCTGAACCCCCCTCCCACCTAGTTAAGTCGCTCAGTCATATCCGACTCTTTGCAACCCCATGGACTATATAGCCCACCAGGCTCCTCCATCCATGAGATTCTCCAGGTAAGAATACTGGACTGGGTTTCCATTAANAGATACAGAGCCATAGTAAGTAAATTTTGGATCATACTCTATTTTGACAACTGCCTTACTTCTATTCTTTTTTTTTTTTTTTTTTTAGTTTCTGAATGTTGTTTTTTTAATTAATTTATTATTTTTTATTTTTTTACTTTACAATACTGTATTGGTTTTGCCATACATTTACATGAATCTGCCAAAGGTGTACATGAGTTCCCAACCCTGAACCCCCCTCCCACCTAGTTAAGTCGCTCAGTCATATCCGACTCTTTGCAACCCCATGGACTATATAGCCCACCAGGCTCCTCCATCCATGAGATTCTCCAGGTAAGAATACTGGACTGGGTTTCCATTAATATTCCTTAAATAATTAATACAGGAAAAATTATGAAGGTTCATTTAAGGAAATGATTGCTCAAAAAGATTTGTATATCTCTATTTCCCACTTTGTTGGTTTTTTTTTTTTTTTACTTTATTTTACTTTACAGTACTGTATTTGTTTTGGCATATATTGACATGAATCCGCCACAGGTGTACATGAACTCTCAAACGTGAACTCTCCTCCCACCTCCCACCCCACATCATCCCTCCGGATCATCCCCATGCACCAGCCCCAAGCATCCTGCATCCTGCATTGAACATAGACTGGCGATTCATTTCTTACATGATAGTATACATATTTCAATGCTATTCTCCCAAATCATTCCACCCTCTCCTTCTCCCTCTCCCTCAGAGTCCAAAAGTCCACTCTACACATCTGTGTCTCTTTTGCTGTCTTGCATACAGGGTCCTCATTACCATCTTTCTAAATTCCATATATAAGCATTAGTATACTGTATTGGTGTTTTTCTTTCTGGCTTACTTCACTCTGTATAATCGGTTCCAGTTTCATCCATCTCATTAGAACTGATTCAAATGTATTCTTTTTAATGGCTGAGTAATACTCCATTTGTGTATATGTACTACTGCTTTCTTATCCATTCATCTGCTGATGGACATCTAGGTTGTTTCCATGTCCTGGCTATTACAAAAGGTGCTGCGATGAACATTGGGGTACATGTGTCTCTTTCAATTCTGGTTTCCTCGGTGTGTATGCCCAGCAGTGGGATTGCTGGGTCATAAGGCAGTTCTATTTGCAATTTTTTAAGGAATCTCCATACTGTTCTCCATAGTGGCTGTACTAGTTTGCATTCCCACCAACACTGTAAGAAGGTTCCCTTTTCTCCACACCCTCTCCAGCATTTATTGCTTGCAGACTTTGGATTGCAGCCATTCTGACTGGTGTGAAGTGGTACCTCATTGTGGTCTTGATTTGCATTTCTCTGATAATGAGTGACGTTGAGCATCTTTTCATGTGTTTGTTAGCCATCCGTATGTCTTCTTTGGAAAAATGTCTATTTAGTTCTTTGGCCCATTTTTTGACTGGGTCGTTTATTTTTCTGGAATTGAGCTGCATAAGTTTGTTTTTTATATTAGGATCCATGAGCAAGAAGGTCTTCAGAGCACTTCCCTATGTCTGACACACTCAATATACAATTTCTCAAGTTCATGCATATGATGAAAATTATTTGTTGTTGGTTTCTTCTTGTTATTACTTCCTCTTGATAGAACAGGTACAAAATAGTTGATTCAAGTGAAAATTCAATAATGATTGTAAAAAAATTAGTAAACAGAAACCTGAATTAAATAGAGTTGAAAGCCAAAGTGGGGCGGGGGAGAGGGCGGCTTTACACCTACAGCAGAGCAGAGCCCTGTGAGAAGGCCAAACAGTGCTCTTCTTTCCTGTCAAGGACTCAGCCAATGAAAAGTCAAGACTCTTTTCACTACAGCACCTATCAAAACTTAAAAAAAAAAAATACACAACATGAGACTCATTAGTCAAATATTATCTGGAACAAAATTAAGATTATAGTCTGGGAGACAGCACCTCAGGTAGCTCTGCATAACTGCTCCAAAGATGGTCAGTATACGTATGTGATTTTGTTGAAGGGGAGTACATGCAATCAAGCACAAATTTTTTGCAGAAGTTTTCTACTAGTCACAAGGAACATTCGACATTGTGAAGGATTTTAGTGCTTTTCTAGATATTAGGAGATACAAGGATTGGGCTTATCAAATTGGCTCCTAAAATATCCATCTGAAGACCTATCCTGCCAGTTTTTCCCAGAGCACAGAATGCATCATTTCTGTACTCTATGCTAACTCCTTTCAAAGGTTGTTGAAAATCAGCAGCTATACCAGCATATGATCTGATCCTTATAGAGGTAGATGGCAATTGGTAGTTGACATGGTCAGTCGTTCTTTCCTCGTCTTTAAGAGTTTTCCTTCCCATGTCATTCAGGAACTTACATGTGTCTGGCCTGAGTTGCAGACCTTGAATTGCAACTCTGTGCTTCTCTTCCACGTTTGCTGGAGAAATATCTGGCAGTCTGTTTGTTTCAGGTCAACACTTCAGTGGTTCCCTCAGGGACCAGAGAAGACTCCCAACAGCTCTAGGGCAGGTGAACAAACAAGTGTGGTACCCTCATTTGAGCCCATTGTTGCATAGTGGTTTTCTCACCAACCCTGGATATTGCAGATGTTTTTCTCCCAGAACTGAGCTTGCACCTTCTTTGCCTTTGAAGCCCTCCTGGCTTTATTTGAGGTCTGTTTCAAGTTTCTGACATTCTGGTTAAGGTGTTATTCTTTAGGTTAGTACTCATTTGACACTTTGGTGTGATTTGAGATCAGACTGTTCCATGGAAACTGACTAGCCTTCAGCCTGTTCCCTGCAGAACTGAGGCAGCTTCTCCTAAGGTGGCTAGCCTTCAACCGTTCCATTCAGGAACAGGGCTTTTTTTCTGAGATGATGCTGGGATTTTCAGGCTCCAATATATTCCTTTGGAAGGGCTACAAGAAGATTGCTCTTCTTATCTGGCAAAGACTGAGCCATTAAAAAGCCATAGACTGTTCACTAGAATGTTCCCAAATTCCTCTTCCTTCTATAAAACTGTTCTCCTTCCCTTGGCATGCAGAGAATTGCATGTGGCTTGCCATGATTACATACCACAAATTGCTACATACCACAAATTCTCTGCTGATCCCAAATAAACCCATCATTGCTAGAGAAATTACTGACAGTCTGCTTGTTTCAATACCATTTAATGTACCAGAGAAACTAGTGATTAAACTGAGAAGTAATTTACTTTAAAAGTAAGATGGACACTCCTGTCAATGTCCAACGGTTGATTGTGTGTAACATCTGTTGGTCGCTCAGTTGCCTCTGACTCTTTGTAACCCCATGGGCTATAGCCTGCCAGGTTCCTCTGTCCATGGAATTCTCCAGGCAAAAATGCTAGAGCGGATGGCCACTCATTCTCAGGAGATCTTTACCATCCAGAGATCAAACCTGGATCTCTCGCATTGCAGGCAGATACTTTATGGTCTGAGTCACCAGGGTCTGTGTGTAAGGGAAGGACCAATTCTAAAGACTAACACCATACAAAATAATTGCTTAACCGCTGTAATAATATATTAAAATAGTGTCCAGCTGTTTGCCATAAAAATGGAAATAAATTTTGTGAAATAAAATTTTATTTGAGATTAGTCTGAAGATTCACCGTGAAAAATGCTTCTACAGTGTTCAGATAATCTTCACTATCTAGGACATTTAGGTTTGACAGTGCCCACATGAAAAAATAAATTAATATATGGAAAGGATATATTACCTTTAAAAAGTTTTGATAATATTTTTATGACACTCAAGAGAATAATCTCTTTGATGACAAGAAGAGTACGAAATAAACAGACACCACTCATTAGTGGAAGAGAAATAATAATCACAGAAGAGTACTTTTCTTCTCCAAAAGTTTATATAGCGCTTCTTTGACATCTTTGTTTCTCAGAGAATAAATCAGAGGATTCAACATGGGAGTGAGTAGGGTGTAACACAAGGAGGCCACTTTACTCAGCTCAGGATATGTGTCAGGAGTGAGATACATAAAAAAGACAGCACCATACAGTACACTCACAACTCCCAGGTGGGAGCTGCAAGTGGAGAAGGCTTTCTGACGTCCCTTGATGGACGGTATCTTTAAAACTGTGGACACAATATACAAATAAGAAACAATAATAACTATGATGGTAGGGAAGACAATGAGGCCAGAGAAGGTGAAAGAAACCATTTTAAGGGTGAAGAGATCAGAACAAGATAGTCTCTGAAGGGGGCGAATATCACAGTAAAAATGGTCAATGGTCCGAGAAGCACAAAAGGATAAAGTAAATGTCATGATGGTCTGAGGAACTGAGGTGATGCACCCACAAAAATAGGAACCAGCCACCAACTGGACACAGAGACGTGTTGACATCTGGACAGTGTAGAGGAGAGGATTGCAGATGGCAATGAAGCGGTCATAAGCCATGGCTGCCAGGAGAAACCCCTCAGTCACAATGAAGAGGGCAAAGAGAAAGAACTGAGTCACACAGCCTGCAAATGAGATGGACTTGCTCTCAGACCAGAAGTTGATCATAGCCTTGGGTGCAATAACAGAAGAATAGAAGAGATCAACGAAGGAGAGGTTGCCTAAGAAGAAATACATTGGTGTGTTCAGCCGGGGATCAGATATAATAATGACCATCATGCCTATGTTCCCGAGAAGGATCATGGCATAGACAAGCAGAAATAGGAGAAAAAGGAGACTGTGGAGCTCTGGGCGGACCCTGAAGCCTACAAGAATGAAGTCAGTCACTTCTGAGTAGTTGCATGTTTCCCTGTCACCCATGGCAGAAACCTGCTGAGAGGCACAAGGCAAAATAAACAAATGAACTCTTGGCTGTCATCCTAGCTACAAATAATCTCTTTCAGTACAGGAGTCACAAAGCTATTCTATAATCATTATTTATTTTAACCTTAAAAATTACTAATTCATACAAGTGCTGGAATTAGATCTTTTCCTTATGAAACTTATACAATGCCTTCAAACACAAATGCCTTTCATGTTTGCAAGTATCACTTCTGTATATATTTCCTACTCATTATTTATGCAATAAATGTAATGTCATGATTGTGAGAGCACAAATATTTCAATAAATGACATTTTGGAAGCAATTTTGGTATCTTAGTTTGGTGATATTAAGGGCTTCAGTAGTCTTGTTTAGTAAAACTTAGCTTGGCAAACTTAGATTGCCAGCAGATACAAAGTAAATGACTGAACTTTAAGACTACTTAAACGTTGCAGTTACTTTTGGTGGGCAATGGAAACTTTGGATTCTGATGTAAGTTATACACTCACAAAGAATAAGTTGTGAACAACCAAACACAAAAATTATTATCACTTGCATGCTAGAATTTCATGCATGAGTCTCAGATTCTTCAAATTTCAGATAAGCCTCAAAGTCTTTTTCATAAATACAATTTTCTCACATTTCCTCAACTAACAGCTCATACTGTTTAAGAAACATTTATACTGTCTACATAGAATTACTTTAGAAATGGATACTGAACAAAAAACACATATGAAGAAATTGTTGATTGCATTCTTATTTATCCTGATTATAAATTTCACAGTCATTATTAGTACATTTACTAGACAGTTCAAATGAGATCACTCCTTCTCCTCAGGCCTTTATGTGCATGACTGTGCCTAGACAACAATAATAATGGCAAACATTATGTGGAATCTTTTATAGACCACTTTTCTAAATGCTTTCATAGTAGCTCATTTAATATATACAACAATAATATGAGGTGACAGTGACAGTGAAGTCGCTCAGTCGTGTCCAACTCTTTGCAACCCCATGGACTGTAGCCTGCCAGGCTCCTCCCTCCATGGGATTCTCCAGGCAAGAGTACTGGAGTGGGTTGCTATTTCCTTCTCCAGGGGATCTTCCCAACCTAGGGATCGAACCCATGTCTCCTGCATTCCAAGCAGACGCTTTAATCTCTGAGCCACCGGGGAGTATTATTGTATTCTCTGGTTTACAGTAAGGAAAATGAAGTACCAAGAAATAAAATATGTTGAAAGCCACCTACTAGAGTCAGAATTGAAGTCTGAAGCCCAGAAATCTGGCTCTCGAACCCATGCTCTTAATCTATAACTTTTTTCTTTAATAAAGAAATCTGAAANTCCTGCATTCCAGGCAGACGCTTTATTCTCTGAGCCACCGGGGAGTATTATTGTATTCTCCGGTTTACAGTAAGGAAAATGAAGTACCAAGAAATAAAATATGTTGAAAGCCACCTACTAGAGTCAGAATTGAAGTCTGAAGCCCAGAAATCTGGCTCTCGGACCCATGCTCTTAATCTATAACTTTTTTCTTTAATAAAGAAATCTGAAAAAAGTTTAATATTTTACAGGAGAAAAACATGGCTTTCAGTAAAATGGTATGATGTCATTTTGATATATTTTTGTTATTCACCAGATCCATCAAAAAATATGCATATAATTATATTATAAAGGGGCAAGACTTTAAATAGATCATTCTTAGGATCTGAGGAAATATAAACTATTTAAACAGTGAAAGGAAACACAGTAATAGTTGTGAAATGTTTTTTGAAAAATAATGTATCTTATTTATATTTCTTTAATCCTGCCTGGGGGCAAGGGACCAGATCATTTTAATTTTTGAGCAAGGTCCAGGAGTTGGTGATGGACTGGACAGCCCTGGCATGCTGCAGTCCATGGGGTGACAGAGAGTTGGACAGGACTGAGCAGCTAAACTGAACTGAAATGATTCCTAACAAACTCATTCTAATGTTAATGTTTACAGCTAAAGACATTTATATCTGACAAAAGAAGAGTGTTTTTCCCAGAGTAGTCAATAGACAAATGGTTGGTGATTTATTACTTGTCAAAAACTCACACATTTTAAAATTTACTCTTACCTTATGCTGCTGCCGCTGATTGTTTGGTAATTTGCATATTCTGTGAAAAGAAGCCTCAGAATTCTGATGTTTTTGCCTTTTTATTGTTTTCATTCTAAAAAGAGTAAACAAAGTTAATGTCTATGTTATAACTACAAATACTGAAAAAAAAATCATGTCAAAATAAAATGAACTCCCTTCCTCTCAGAATTTCCAAATACATGTTCAGTATCTCAGTTTCATATTCTTTCTATAGAGAAAATAGGCTTATTTTCCTTATCACACTATGTAATAAGGATATTTATTGGCTTATAAATTCCTTTATGAGGAAATTTCTTTTAGTATTTGACACTGGAAAATGTTATATCCTTTGTAGAAGAGAAAAAAAGCGAATTTTCCAGTGATGTTTGGATAACTCTGAAATATTTCCAGTAACTATAATCTGTAGTTATGCAAAGTAAACCTGAGAAATCAATCAGCAGGATAGTCTTTCTCCTGCATTCTCTAGTGCTTGAATGCTTTTAAGAAGGAAAATAGATTGTCTTAGATATCCAAGTAGAGGCCTTGAGTCATCTGGGATATCTGATAACCTGCCAAAATAACAGCAGCAATTATTCATAACAGCTATGCTTTTGGCACAACAATATAAAATTTTCTAATAATTGCAGCATTGAGGCTTCCTTTACCTTCTGGGAAACAGTCCTCCTGGGAAAGAAAGAAGTATAAATTAGCTATTAAGAAATCTAGACTCCAGAACCAAGGTCCATAAGGAACAGGGACTTCAAGCTTAGAAAAGAAGAAAAGAAAGAAAATGGGGGGAAAATCAGCCTTAGTCTAATAGGAGTCAATGTATATACAAGAGCTGTTTTCTTGTGAGAAAGATCTTTTTAAAATCTTCAATCCAAAATAAGATATATGTGACTCAGTGCTCTAAAACGCAACTCCTTGCATCTAAAAATGAAGCTCTACTTATGATTTTTTTCTGAAATACTTTATTGAGAAATAATTAGTGTGAAATGAACCGTATTCATTCAGTATACATTTCTGTGAGTTTAGCCAGTTTTATACATCAGTGAAATCATCACCATATCAAGAGACAGATCATTTCCATCACCTCCAAAAGATGTATCATGCCCTTTATTAACCATGCTTCCTTCCAAATCCATTTTCAAATAACCAGTGATGTGATTTTCTCTTGGATATAAATATGTTTACATACAGTATTCACCCTTTTATCTCAGGCTTTTTTCACTGAGTAAAATGATTTTGAGGTTTATTCATGTTGTAATATCTATAAGTAACTCATTCTTTTTATTGATGAGTATTCTATTTACATATATACCAAATTTTGGTACTCTTAAATTGTTGGGCAGTTGAGGTGTTTTTCAGTTATCAGATATTGTGAATAAAGCCAATATAAACAGTCACACATACTTATTTGATCCAGGGCCTACTTCCTTCCTCTCTTCTCTCAGCACAACATGACTTTCTTATAGACAAGTGTAAGAAAAAATATACAGATTCCTCTTCCCTTCGGTACCAGACAAAGGCTACCATATCAACTTGAGACTGCATGCATGCATGCTAAGTCGCTTCAGTCACGTCCAACTCTATGCAACCCAATGGACTGTAGCCTGCCAGGATCCTCTGTCCATGGGATTCTCCAGGCAAGGATATTGGAGTGGGTTGCTATGCCCTCCTCCAGGGGATTTTCCTAGCCAGGAATCGAACCCCATATCTCTTATGTCTGCTACATTGACTGGTGGGTTTTTAACCACTAGTACCATCTGGAAAGCCCATCACCTTGAGAGTAGTATGTTGCAAACATATCTCATTCCCTAGGATATAAATGATGCAAAAGCTCTATTCAAAGCAAGAATGGCTAAAATATTTTGGAGATCTCTTTCTTTACCAGCCTTCATTCATAAGGTAGAAGCTTGACCTCTGGCATGATAAACTAGTTTCAGTGGCCCCTGTTCAAAGGATGGAGGGTCTATGCCAAGAGAGATAATACCATTAGGTTACTGATCTCACCCAGAAACCTGCTTCTAAAGCAGAGGGGTCACTCTGACAGCACTGAACCACACACAGGCTTTGCCCAGAATGAAAGGTGTACCGTAACAGAGAGATCCAAGTGAACAGACTCTGTTTAGAACAAAGTGTGGGAAAGTCCAAACACAAGTGAACTCTGAAATGTAATAGTAATTTGGTGATAGCCAATGAAGAAGAGACCATTAGCTCCATGACAACAACATGCTAGCTGTAGACCAACAACAAGTACACCAGAGAGGCTTGAGGAGACAAATAAGAAAGGCACTCTTTGAGTTGGAACAAACACAAAAAACTGGTCGTAAAGACTATCCTTGCAAAGGGAACCAAAAAGGTTTTGGTGTGTGTGTGTGTGTGTGTGTGTGTGTGTGTGTGACAGCTGATATTTCAAGGTTTATTATTTTAATATAGTTTATTTAAGTAACACTGGTTTATATTATACAAGTTTCATGAGTACATTATATTTCTACTTCTGTATAGTCTGCACAGTGCTCACCACTGAAAATTTAGTTTCCATCACCATATAGTTGACCTCCTTTACTTATTTCACCCTCCACTCCCCCACCTCTTTCTCTCCGATAGTGACTATTCTGTTCTCTGTATCTACATGTTTGCTTTTGATTGGTTTGGTCTGCTCACTTATTTTGGCTTTCGCTTGCTTGTTTTCTGTATTCCACATATGAGTAAGTCATATGGTATTTGTCTTTCTCTATTTAACTTATTTCACTTAGAATAATCCCCTTGAAGTCCACCCATGTTACCACTAATGGCAGGGTTTCATCTTTTCTTAGGGTGAGTATGGTTCTATTCTATATATACACCATTTCTTCTTTATCCCTCCATCAGTGGACATTTAAGTTGTTTCTCTATCTTGGTTATTGTAAATAATGCTGTGATGAACACAGGGGTGCATATACCTTTTCAAATTAGTATTTTCATATGCTTTGGACAAATACCCAGAAGCAGAATAGCTGAATCATATGGTAACTCTAGTCTTAATATTTTGAGAAATTTCCATACTTTTTTCTGTCTTCTCTATGCCAATTTCTATTCTCACCAAGAATGTTATGAGAATTTCCTTTTCTCCACATCTTCACCATCACTTCTTCTTATTGCCTTTTTGGTAATAGCTATTCTAACAGGCATGAGGTGGTATCTCATTATGGCTTTGATTTGCATTTCCCTAATAATTTGTGATGTTTTACAAGTTTTCTTGTGCCGATTGGCCATCTGTATGACTTCTATGGATATGAAACTGGAACCAATTATACAGAGTGAAGTAAGCCAGAAAGAAAAACACCAATACAGTATACTAACACATATATATGGAATTTAGAAAGATGGTAATGAGGACCCTGCATGCAAGACAGCAAAAAAGATACAGATGTGTAGAGCGGACTTATGGACTCTGAGGGAGAAGGAGAGGGAGAGGGAGAGGGAGGGATGATTTGGGAGAATAGCATTGAAATATGTATACTATCATGTAAGAAATGAATTGCCAGTCTATGTTTAAGTAATCAGTGATGGAAGCAGAGAAAATGCAAGTCCTTAAAGAGCTTACATTTTTTTTTATTTGTTTTTAATTGGAGGGTAATTACTTTACAATGTTGTGTTGGTTTCTGCTGAACAACAACAGCTATAAGAATATGTATATCCCTTCCTTCTGGAACCTCCCTCACAATTCCCCATTCCAGCCTTCTCAGCACCGAGTTGCGTTCCCTATGCTATACAGCTGTTTCCAGCTATTTTACCCATGGTGGTGTAATATGTCAATACTACTCTTTCAGTTTGTTTCCCTCTCCTTCCCCTGATAGGTCTACAAGTCCTTCTCTGCCTCTGCCCATTTTTTAATCAATTTATTTGTTTTTTGTTGTTGACTTTATGCATTCTTTATATTTTCCCCTGAAAGGACAAATTTAATTGCATTAGACTGTAGAGCAAAATACGCCCCTGAATATTTTTTAAATGATATAACAAAAAGAATTACTGGAGGCAATTTGCCAACTAGGGAAATTTGTAGATGCACATCAATCAACAAATGATCATCTGTCAAATAATCTCTCAATCCTACATCAGTATTGTTCCATATGATACAAAACACTGTATATGTTATTCATATAACTAACACTAGACATCAAAAATAAGAAGATAAAAAATATATTAAAATGATAATGTGAAAAAAATTTGCATTTATTTACAAGTGTAAGGATTCTTATGCCTGTATCAATGCAGGTGTATTATTAACTAAAGCACAATATGAATGCTTTATGAGAATTCTGTAGTCAGTATAATTGCTTCATGCTAGCCCAACCTATACAACTAATCAATGAATTATTATAAACTTTTTAAGACATGCAGTATTATAGTCATAGTCATAATACAGTATCAGAAACATTGTTACATTTTCTAAAACCCACCTACCTATGATGGTAATATGCAGTTTCTCTAGTTACAAGAGAGACAGGTACACATACCGTGCATTCATACTCAATTGCTAAGTCATGTCTGACTCCTTGCAACCACGTGGACTGTAGCCCCACATGTCCCTCTGTCCATGGGATTTTCCAGCCAAGAATACTGGAGTGGGTTGCCATTTCCTCCTCCAGGGGATCTTCCCAACTCAGGGCTTCCACCTGGGCAGCCCAGCTATCCTGTGGCGATGGTTTAGTCCCTGAGTCATGTCTGACTCTTGTGACCCAGTGGACTGTAGCCTGCCAGGCTCCTCTGTCCATAGGATTTTCCAGGCTAGAATACAAGAATGTGTTGCCATTTCCTTCTCTAGGGGATTGTCCTGACCCAGGAATCGAACCTGAGTCTCCTGCATTGCAGGCAGATTCTTTACCAACTGAACTACAAGGGAAGCTCCATAGTATAATTCATTATGAGCATAATTCATTACGAATGTAATTCATTATGAATATAATTCATAATGTATTGGGTAAGCCAAAAAGTTCATTCCAGTTTTCCATACCAGTGTACAGAAAAACCGGAATGAACTTTTTAGCCAACCTAATAATAGAAAGGTTCATGTCATAAAAGAAGTCAAAAGCAGTCTTAAATTATTGGAGTCCTTTTGCCCAATCGCCTAATGTCACTTGTCTCCAGCACTGCTTCGAAGGTCTGCATCCTCTTCCTTGTCATCTGGCGCTGATTCACAACCACTCATCTCCGTCAAATCTTCTGTTAATTCCTTTGTTGTGGTATTTAGCAGTTCTTGAATTTTTCCAACTTCCATATCTTGAAACAAAATACCCACTTCACCACGTGCCCTATCCTCAATATCTTTCATGATTTTCTTGATTGGCTCTGCTGTAAATCATGTCATGTACAGCATCTGGACACAGTTTCTCCAGCAGGAATTTACTGTTTCAGGCCTGATGGCTTTCACAGCTTTTTCTATAACAATGATGACATCTTCAGTGGTATAATCCTTTCAGACTTTCAGGATGTTCTCTCTGTCAGAGTTCTCTTCCATATCATTGACAATATTTTCCATAGAGTATCATGTGTAATGAGACTTAAAGATCAATATGCCTCGTGATCTAGGGGCTGAAATAGAGATGTTGTGTTAAGGGCACAAGTAGACACTTTTGGTATTTAACTCGTGGAGTTCTGGGAGGCCAGGGACACTGTCCAGTTTAAAAAAAAAAAAAAAGGTTAAGGCATACCTGCACAGTACTTCCTACTTTAGCACCAAAGCATCCATGGAACCAATGCAGAAAAGAAAAGAGTACTTGTCTAGTTCTTCTTGCTGTACACCTGAAGGCTTACAGCTGAAGTTTACATTTTCCCTTTAAATCCTGGGGATTAGTAGTTTTATAAGTAATAAATCTGAATACATTAGCACAAAACAGTAGGGTGAGTCTATCTGTTCTGGCCTTAAATTCTGGTTCTCACTTCCGTTCCTCACTAATAAATATCCTTTGTGATTTTTTTTCCCAGAATAGGGTACTTTTATCTGCATTAAAAACTGATTCAGGCAGATATCCTCTCTCTTCAATGATTTTCTTGGCATTTGGAACTCTTCTGCTGCTTCTTAATCATCAGAAGCTGCTTCTGTTATCTTGACACTTTTTAAGCCAAACCTCTTTCTAAAATTATGAAACCATCCTTTGCTGTCATCAAATTCACCAGTTTTCAATCCTTCACCTTCCTTTTGCTTAAAATTATAATATAATGACTTTACTTTTTCTCAAATCGTATTAGAATGTGTAGATATGTCTTTCTCCTGGCAATCCTGTACCCAGTAAAAAATGCATTTTTAATATGAGATAAGGTATTTCACAAAAATGCAAAGTTTAATGCCTACTGGCCCAGCTACAGCAAGCTAGAGCTTCACGAATTTCTTTTAAAAAAAAAATAGTCCTTACACGGGATTCATTCATATTAAAATGGCAAGCAACTATAGCTACAGACCTAGTCTACCAAGTAGGTACCTAGCAATTCAACTTTTTCTTGTAAGGTCATGACTATTCTCTGCTTCTTAAGAGCACTTCCAGCATTACTAGTAGCATTTCATAGGAGTCTAATGGTGCTGTTATTCAAGGTGTTGCACTAAATATGATGAAAAAATATACAAGAAGTGGTACATATCACTTTGTATTGTGGTACTAAGTTTATTGGAGAGATTAGCACCTTACATGGCGATGATTAGTATCATGTGTTTTAAGTGGACACTCACAGCACTCGAGCTCACCACAACAGCAACAGGAGGTAGCACAAGATTATGACAGTAGTACAGTATGCACTACAGTCGATTTCCTGTACTTATAATACTGCATTATTGGGTTTTTTACATTTCTCTCAACTTGGAATTGTACCAGGCAAGTATGGTCTGTAAGGATTTGTGTTCATTGGTTTGGGGAAATTTTAACATTTTGCGATAGGTTTATGTTTGTTTGTGTTAATAAAGACTTGTCTGTGAATGTCCAGGAATCTCCATCGGAGATGTGGTCCGACAGTGGCCTTCTGCATGCACTGAATACAACAGCGCATGCAAAAGACCTTTGGAAAGAAGTCACCATTATCTTCATCACCCCTGTCATTGTTTGGTCACAGGTCAAACAACAGGGAGGGAACACAGCCCTGCCCATCAACAGAAACTTGGGTTAAAGATTTATTGAGCATGGCTCTGCCCATCAGAATAAGATCCAGCTGCCCCCACAGTCAGTCTCCCCCACCAGGAAGCTTCCATAAGCCTCCTATCCTTATCTATCAGAGGAAAGACAGAATGAAAAGGACAATCACGTTCGTGTAAAAAAATAAATAAATACAAAAAAAATAAAATAAAATAAAATGAGAAAAAAAAAAAAAAGAAAACTAATCAAACTGATCACATGGACCACAGCCTTGTCTAATTCAATGAAACTCTGACCAATACCATGTAAGGCCACCCAAGACAGACAGGTCATAGTGGAGAGCACTGACAAAAAAGTGGTTTAGTGGAGAAGGGAATGACAAACCACTTCAGTATTCTTGCCTTGAGAACACCATGAACAATACGAAAAGGCAAAAAGATAGGACTGAAAGATGAACTCCCAGGTTGGCAGGTGCCCAATATGCTACTAGAGAAGAGTAGAGAAATAACTACAGAAAGAATGAAGAGATGGAGCCAAAGCAAAAACAATGCTCAGTTGTGACTGGTGGTGGAAGTAAAGTCCAATGCTATAAAGAACAGTATTGCATAGGTACCTGGAATGTTAGGTCCATGAATCAAGGTAAACTGGAAGTGATCAAACAGGAGATGGCAAGAGTGAATATTGACATTTTAGGAATCAATGAACTAAAATGGAATGGAATGCGTGAATTTAATTCAGATGACCATTGTATCTACTACTGTGGGCAATAATCTCTTATAAGAAATGGAGTAGCCCACATACTCAACCAAAAAGTCTGAAATGCAGTACTTGGGTGCAATCTCAAAAACAAAAGAATGATCTCTGTGTTTCCAAGGCAAACCATTCAATGTCACAGTAATCCAAGTCTATGCCCCAACCACTAATGCCAAAGAAGCTGAGTTGAACGGTTCTATGAAGACAAGACCTTCTAGAACTAACACCAAAAAAAAAAAAAAAA